>JABCKH010007799.1:0-29293 GCA_018851285.1 Lyophyllum semitale | reverse complement strand
TGTCTCGCCGGTTACAGGGCCCAGTGGTTGTGTTTCAACAAGGTGCGTGGATATCCTGCGCACGCGCTACGTATACTGACCGTTGACATAGGGCGCGTTGCGATGCACTATCAGTCGTCTAGGCCGGTCTCACGCATTCACAACGACGACGGGTAGACCGAGGGGGGTCGGGCGAGTTGCAGGGAATTGGACTTGTGTATTACTAACCCCTCTGTGTGGACTTGCCGCTGCTTTGTATGATTGTTCTTGTATTCGAGCTGAAATGAAACGGTTTTCTAATCAATCGAGCGCAAATGAAAGAGCCTCAAACTGAATCGAGCCAGATTCTATCGATCGCCATGCGTAAGGCCTCTGACTAAAAGTTTACGTAATTAATTGGTCAATGACTCAATGGCACATTCAGGTTTGAATAGCTAGACTCGAATGTCGTCACCCCTGGGTCTGCTCTCGAATGTCCAACCCCAGCGGCTTGCTCGATTGTCATGCAGAAGATAGCGCCGCCAGCATCCCCCGAGCGCCCCAATTTAAAAGGGTGCCGCCCGAACTGATGGTGCCGTCTGCAATATCAACGATGTATCCTGTGGACCGACCCTATGCACCCGTCGTCAGCACTACCATGCCTAAGCCCAGATATTATGTGGATGTTACCACTGGTGGAAGAAATCACTGTGCCGGGGCATGTAAGCGTATGTCAATTCCGGGCAGATGTTTTCTTCCAAATTGGCTAAATTCTACCTAGAAAAAAAGATCAAGAAGAAGGACCTTCGGTTTGGAACGTGCAAAGGAAAGAGGATGAATGGGGATAGGATAATGTAGGTTCAGATCTCATGCAATCGTCTGCCGCTCATTTTCTCAAAGGTCCTGGCGCCACTGGCGCTGCGTAACCCCCGCACTAATCCAGCATCTATTGGAAACCATTGAGGGGCCTGAGGATCTCATCGGGTTCTCGAACCTTTCCTCTCGCCACCAAGCGCGCATAGAAAAATCTTTCAAGGCGGCCGCATGATCAGGCACATCAGGTTTCAATCTGGGTCGACGTCATCCTCATCCTGTGCAGTTGCAGCATCAGTACATAGTTCTTTCGAAATACTTTTCGTTATCCCTTTCATGAGTCTCTATAACATCAAGAATACTAGTACTTGCTCTAGGTGTTCAAATTTCTACATTGATATCTTGAAAATGCTTTCGGTTTTGGCTCGATAAAAGGAACAAGTTACAGAAAAACTTGACGGGAATTGAACCCCAGTGAATAGTCGGTCTAGCCACAATGATCTCGAACGAGTGCAAACGAGCTCATCTAAAACCACTCGTTTCCAATCTCTACCACTCGATATTTCGGACGGTTATCTAGTCAGGTCGAGGAGCATATATAGATAGCTTAATATAGGTTCAGTTTCACTCGACGATCTCGTATCGTTTTCAATCCCACTCGTTTTCAGTCGTTCGATGCGATCCAAATTCTATTGATATCCATATCTGATACAAGTAACGAGCGCCGAGCCTCAGCCTAGAATCCTGCACACCTTCTGGCCCTTCTCCTTCCTATGTTGGACCGACAGACCCCCGCCCATGGCCGGCACCGCAGGCGCCAGCCGTCAAACCCACGGTCTGACGCGGTGTTCACGCAGTGGTGTGATCAGCTCTAGACTCGGCTAGTTGTATGGAACCTGTTCGCGTCGAGCTCTGATCAGATGGTAAGTACTTGGAGAAGGCATGGAGACTCACCGACACCTATGGTATGTACAGAATGCACACCTAACGACGCTTGACATCCTTTAGAAGCATATTAGTCCTGAGGGCCGTAGTCGCTAACTATTCGCGTCCTTCCCATACACGAGCGTCCAAGTTAGATTGGTCAGGGATCTGGCGTCTGGGAATGCGGCGGCGGCGGCGTCAACGAAGAGCGCGGGAGGAGCTGTAGCCATCGTCGGGTACTCGGTAGGTGGCGCTCAAGTCCCGTTGTGCGCACGTATCCCAACCTTAACCCTACCCAGTTGCCCCTTCGTGCCAGGTGTGAATAAAACAATGACTAGGCAGTTGACGCCGAAGGGAATGGGAGGGATGGAGGAAAATATTGGTCAGCGGTGAAGGCCTTCTAGGTCAGCTCGGTATGGGCGGTCACTCGCGTAGGCGGCGAAATGTGCTTGAAGAAGCTTTAGGAAACATTCGCCTACGTACCTCCATGAACGGTTCCGCAAGAATGAATAAATGCAAGGCCTTGTACGCACTGCGATGCAATGCTTTTCGCGACCGAGAGGGGTAATAAATTTCCTCTTATCGAGTGCTTGATCTGACCGACGGCAGGACCAACAACTTCCGTCACGAGGCAGTGATGAAAGCCGTTTGGGCCTTGAACATCGAAGCTATCAAGCAGCTCCACGACGTGATGTCGTCCAGGGTGCGAGGAATTGAATGTACTGAGATGCCGCATAATCTTTTCCTCTGCATTATTCGCGTTATATACACCGAGAAGTGAGAATGGCTGGCGTCAGCCTACTTGATGAATCTGCGCCGGTTTCATCGCCCGCAACCCGCTTGGCGGCTGCAGCGGGGGTGACCAAAGCTCGGGCGGCGGCCAGGATATGTTCTGGATGCGACGTTCGATGACAATCATATAGCAGTTGAGCATTGCACCCATGACCTCGCCGCTGTGGGTTCTGTGTCATTAACAGAGTTAACAACGGGCCCCACGACGATAAAGCCCATGCGTGTGACGTACATTCTTTCCTAGGCAGCCTTCTTGTTGATTCCACATCCAACTCTCCATTAAATCCATTCCTAGGTCTAAAGCATATCCGCCGTGCATCTCATGATCAATGGTATTGCGTTGATACTGTGTCTGGAAATCGTTAGCGAGGTAATCATCGTCAAAATTTGGCACACCTTCTGCTCTTCGCTAGTTTGTTCAGTATGGACGGCGACTCGCAGAGGCGGCCGGTTGTGCTTGAACATGCATTGGAAAGATGAGGTTGCCTAGAATTCAGATATGCATTAGGATGCGTTAAATTTCAATCGGACTGACAACAAAGCTTACCTTGCGCTCGCCGCAGTCTGTTCCTCGTTTGCCCTCATTTCGCGATAAACGATCTACCCCACCCCCCTCGGAAGTGAGGAAACAAAAGTATATTCTTCGCCGGCTCGGACGGGGCACCAGCGGCAGATCGAGCATTCCGCTGAGAAGGCCCAGCCATGATAAAATTCTGCTTAATTTGAATAAGAGTTGTGGACGGCAGGCCAATTAATGATAAAGGCATCTCGTACCTTCTTCTCTAGGTATTCTTCTCATCAATTCCAATCCAACTCTCCCTTCACAAAGCGTATCCGTCCGGTGCCGTGCATCTCGATTAATTGGGTTGATACTGTGTCAGGAAATCGTCAATAAAGTAATCGATCGTCAAAGGCAGGACATACCTCTCCTCTTTCCTCCGCGCATGCAACCGTTCAACCTCGAGCCGACATCTCATGTCTATCAGCCTGTAGTTCTCAGTTCATTTGAGCATTAAGATCTTAATGGGCGACGTAGAAAGCGCCAGCCATGAGTTGGCTGCCGAGAGACCAGGATGATGGTTGTCAATGTAACAAGAGTTCTAGACTAGAACTTGTCGCTTACATAAGTAATTAATTAAATAATTATAAATGATCCAGTTGAATTTTGACGCCGCCGCCATGATCAACCATTTCTTCAGTGCTTAATGCTACGCCTCGGCGACTACATCGATGAGCAGTGATCAACGCCCATTCCGATACTGGTATGCCATTCATTGCTTCGGATTTCAAAACTTGACGTGTCGTCGTAGTAGATATATTTGCGCATTATCATATATCAACGCCTGCTTGAACCT
This sequence comes from Lyophyllum semitale, assembly GCA_018851285.1. Classification (NCBI taxonomy): domain Eukaryota; kingdom Fungi; phylum Basidiomycota; class Agaricomycetes; order Agaricales; family Lyophyllaceae; genus Lyophyllum; species Lyophyllum semitale. The sequence continues at coordinate 25,451 of JABCKH010007799.1, read as the reverse complement.
CTCGCGGAGACTGGCGAACACGGACTCATGATCCAAAAGGCAGTCCAAGCCAAAGGTTTTACCACCCAGATGAGTTCTACGACGAGTTGAACGAGCACTGGCAGTTCTGTGCGTGTTCGTCCATACGTTTCCGTAACTTATGATGGAACTGAATTGTGCCGCAGAGGCTCGCGGACAGGGCACAAATCAACAAGCACCATCTTCATGTGAAACCTCCGAGCGCGCGCACCATGCCGCTGCCTAGTCTAGGCACGTAAAATCATATCTATCGCTTCATGTCTAACTCCCACGCAGAATACTTCTCAATGAGACGGTCTCATCTACAAATCCAACCACATCGGACGATTGAGCAGAATATATATTCCAGGTAGGGAACGTCGCAGACTCCTTCGAGGCGATAGTCGAGTTCGGGCGCCGATATCATCAGGTTCTACCTCCCCCGCGTTGGCGGCCGGCTCCCGGTGCGTTCCACCGTTTCCCATGCACTTTATTGTTAACCTGACGATCATCTACAGGTATGTAAGTACAGACTGGCCGCGCGAGCAACTCCGAAAAGCACGACGAGATCTAGTTCCTCCTTAGCAACCCCCTTGCACGTCACCTCTCCATCGCCTTCCATTCCCGGTCGATCTTCGCCGAGGAGCATAGGCTGGGGACGCTTGCGCCGCTGATAGGGAGCTCCCGCCGAAGATGCGCCCAGCGATGCAGAAGGTGGAGCTTGATGACGCGCCCCGGGAAGGCGGCATAGTTCGTGCGGAATGGTACGCTCCTCCTGTATTCTCCTTGCCGTATCTTGTTGACTCCCGCTTGCAGGCGAACAGCGTCTTCACGGACGTCATGCTATATATGGAGGTATCGACGCTTGGCCTTGCCCACCACCCCAGTACAAATCACTGCGCAAAAAAAACGGATTCTTCACCATTCTCCACCGCCGCCCCAGGCTCCTTCTCCCCCTCACTCCCCACTGGCATCAGAGGCAGAAAATACGAGCAGAGGGCCGCCATGACACCCGCGGACGTGTATGCGTGCCGGGCCAGCCGGGGAAGTGGAGGTGGATGAAGGGAGGCTGGAGGAGGAAGTGCGAGGCTACTTTTTGGTGGATGCGATGAGAAGGTAGATAGTATCATATTGTAAAAGTCAAAAATTTATCGCTTGAAAATGCTCAAAAACAACTCTCTAGATCTGCCTATATATATAGAGGAGTCGCGATCGAACGTTTCGCGCGGCGAGTATAATTATAAGCCACATGACAAGCACGTGTACGTGTATCAGCCAATATGATAACAATACTAGCAATTTTAAATTTAGATGCTTTTCTTGACCAGTCGCTCGCCATTCCAATCCAATTGTTGCTCCGCGAGGTCTCAAAACCAAGTCCGGATCCTTTCCATCATCCGCCTGCCTACCAATATCGGCGCATGTCCAGAGTCTTCGAACATCTTGGACTCGCATAGAGACCCTATTTCCACCTTTGGAGGATTCTTTCCCCGCTTTTTGCTGCCAAACCGTAAGTCGTATAATCCCAAAGATTCTTCGCGATTTCCCGCAAACCTCTTCGAGGCGATGGAACGACGTTCGGCGCCGCGTCACCGCTGCGTAAGCATTTTGCATAGTTCTCTTCATACGGTGCCTAGGCCTGACTTTCCGCAGCATACATCCACGAACTATCCAGTCCCTCCTGGGAAACTTCCTTCTGCGCGTCGCTTTCCCCAGGTTCGCCTCCCGCAGCCGCTGATGGTCGGAACTAGGGAGCTCGGAGAAAGATGGAGCGTGGTGACGCGGCGATAGAGTCTGTGTTGCGGATGTTGCGTTCCTTCCTCTCTCTATCCTTTCTCCTCTCGCTAACTCCCATTCGTAGCTGGATAAGGTATTATTCGCGGGCGGTCCCACCGCGGAGGCGTGTGCTTGCTGTGCGGCGAGGCAATTGAGGTGAATAACGAGAGGTATGTTCCTTGCCGCTGCACGTATCAACGACTGCGTGGTATATGCGCTGCCCACGTCCGCGTGATCTTCGGTCCGGTGACACCAGCGCAAATTCATGAAGCAATGCGCGAAAGGAGGCGCCTCGTTATCATTTTCTGCCTATTGGCTGGCGAATGTGTTATACTAGGCGAGTCGTTACAACTGCGGTCGCTCGCCGAGGTCCCGGAGGCGGACGTGAAAGCGAACGGTAGCGTAAGTAAGGAGCGAGAGGGGCGAATGGGTTAGCAGAGTGAGGGAGGGCTGATACTGCAAGGCCAGTTGGAGGAGAAGGTGACAAGGAGGCGGGAAAAGGAGGCGGAGCTGATCTTTCCAGCGTCGTGTTCATGGATTTATTTATCACTCGCTTCCCAGGCTCATATGTGCGTACACAGGTGAAAATACATCCTTCTTACCTCCCTCTACTTCGGTGCGGCAATATAAGTGGAAACAATCGCGCGGTTCGCACTGACTTTGTGGTCTTGAAATTCAGGATTCTCGGAAAGAAGTAGACGTGTGATTTAGGGCGTGGACGCCTGGCTAGCATGATAAATATTGCAAATCGCGCTGCTCGACATCATCATCTACTCGAATTTCTCATTTCCAGAGTCGCAGTCTTCGCCAAATACCTCTTTCCTTGCCTCCTCGCGCGTGATCAGCGACGCCTGATACGCCTTCCATGCACCAAGCAACCTGTTCCCCGTCACGAACACAAGTCCACGCTGGTGAAATTCCGGATGCTTTTCGCTGGGAGAGAAATCTTGGAGGCTTGTGCCATGAACGTCGCGAGGAATCCATATAATGAGGGTGTTGGGTGCTGCTCGGATCCGAATACCATATTTACACATGAAGAAATGTCCGCCGGCCTCAGTCCCGCGGCTCCGGCTTGTTGTCCACGCTGCACCGAACCTGTGTGGCTGGAATTCGTAATGTGTCGCACTAGAAAAAATATCAGCAGTAAATGAGAAAATAAGAAGTATAGGCGCGAACCGCGAATAATTTTCAGCACAAACACCGGCGGGAGGTGCAAGCTCAACACCGCAGAACACAAACTCTTCATTCCCAATCTGTATCACATATCTACCCAGCCCATCATCATCTGGGCCATCCAACTGCCCGTTGCCGTCCATTCGCAGCGACCCCATCTCGGCCAAGAAGTCGGTGAAGTCACCAAAGACTTCGTCTGGAACCTTAGTGCGCAGCATGTTCCACAGGAAGGCGAATGCCGAGCTTGATTTCGCATTCATAGCATCAATCTTGTCACCTGAATGCTTCCCAGAGATGTTCCTAACCCAGTCAAACGCCGGGGCGGCGGCAGATCGTGACCCGGCGGAGTATCCGGCTTGCACAATTTTCCCTGGGTCCTCGAGCTGAATCGGTGGTCACTAGAAGCAGAGAGACACATATAGAATTGCGTACTCTAACGCTCTTGCGGTGAGAGGTGGCTTCTTTTACCGCACCGTCTACAAATTCAGTAGCCGCTTCCGAAGAGCAGACATTTCGGGCGACCATCCCGACGAAATTTCTTTCAGAATCTAGGAAAATGCAGCTTTCACCTTCTGGTATGTCATGCTCCAGATTATCGGGGACGAGAGCGTGCATGGGAAGCCTCTTTTTGCGCTCGTCAGGCTGCTTTTCCTTTAGTAATTGATACTCCCAGTGGTCTCGAATGGCTTCCGTCTCATAAATCCAATGCCCCAGAGGTGGATATGGAGTTTCTAGGGCAGTGACAGCAATAGTTGGCATTTTGGATATGAAGTCTTTGCGGCGGGCCGGATCGTCCGCGAGGCCGACGTCCTCAACAAATCGCCGCTTACTCTGGCGAAAGCAGCGCTGAAGAAGTGTGCGCGACTGTATTGCTTCCTTCAACTTTTTTGGGAGCTCTTTCGCTTTGGCTGCATTGGCGCACCACTCCAAAAACACACGTATCAGCGTGGTGGCGTCACGAGACACATTGACGATGGAAGTATCAGCTGCAATGAGTTTCTCCACAAACGCAGGCTGGCGCCGGGGAATGCCAGATTTTACAAGAAGATCTCGCGCAGCTGGATCTGAGGCGATGGCGCGAACAACCTTTGTTTGGAGTGTTTTACTGCGGCGAGCGTTGGTGGGGCGGTTCATCGGCGCTTGGAACGGCGGCTTAGACGTCTATTAGCTTCCAAAACTTGGCACGTAGTCAGAAGTACTTACTGAGGCGTAGAAAGGTTATAATTAGCGAAATGAAGTGCGCGCGAGCGTGATTGAGCTTTGCAGCGGATTTCGTAATTATACGGAATCGCATTTCCAAAAATTCTGCAGCTTGGTCGTGTTTGCAAAAGCCGAGGTGGCTATCAGGACGGCAACCGTACTTGATCACATTGATCAATGTTCGATCAACCCCGACCATCGTGTCAAGGTGTCCCGCCGCCAGTGTTACGCATCGAGCTCATCGTTCGTGATGACGTTGAGATGCTATATCCAACTGATTTTTTGATCACAATTTATTTCACTGTTCATTTGAAGCCATGTCTCTTGTAGTAATATTTGAAGTTCGTCAGAATGTAAGTATTTCGGGCCTAGCGGGGGTGTTGACACTGTGGCCAACGACGACGAGCCCACTTTCTGGCGTTCTCAATGGCTCGGCTTTTGCCGTGGCAAGCCAAACACGACCAAGCTGCCGAATTTTTGAAAACGGATTCCGTTAACCTTTATTTCGGCACGTGCACGTGGTGGACGCTGAGCAATCATTCGGATCAACACGCGAACTCACCATGACTCCAACCTTGCCTGCAGCCCCCGGCGGCGCGCCAACTGGTCGGGTTCCCTTCGCAGTTCGCCAACCTTCACCTTTGGTTGTACCAGGTCGAGGCCGAACATCATTGTTGGGGGATCTCTTCTCTGCGCGGCGCCATCACCTGCCTGGCTCTCTCCTCGTCACCGGCCTCGCGCCGCTTGCGCCTCCGCTTTCTGCTCCTGAAGCTTTGCACCTACCTCTCTGGACCTGCGCCAAGACAAACACATGCAAAAATATGATCATGCACAGCTGGAGCCAAGTGCCGGTGCTAACGACTCGACCGCGGTTTTCTCAAAAATAAAGTAAGTGTCTCATCGCTACCCGCTGCGTCCAAAACCTTACCTCCACCTATAGCTACCAGCTTCAGGGCGTATTTGACACCAAACTCGTGCAAAGTCGGGCTCCAACTCCTGCTAGGCGCGAGTCGACGGCGCCGGCGCCTGTTTATTTTTAAAAAAAAGTAAGGTAGGCGCCTGCCTAGATCTCACTGCTGCTAGCTAGCCGCCCAAATCTTACGCCCACCTCTCAATTGCAAGATCATGATCAGGGCACCTCTTGCTGATGCAAAAATTTGGCTCCAGCCAACCGCCTGCTCGCGATCGGCCGCATGCCGGTTCTAAAAAAGTAAAGTACGTGCCTCATCATTCCCCCCTACGCCCAAGCTTTACCCATTTACCAGGCCTTATTTAGCGCCAAACTCACCCAGAAATCCGGCACCGTCGTCCCGCCCCCGCGCCCGTTTTTTCCGATGATCATGAAGGTAAATGTCTCATTGCTGCACATTGCGCCTGAAATCTTAACGCTCACTTCCCAGGGCGTGGTTAGCGCCTTGCCTTTCGGAATCAATGCCAACTTGGCCAGCTCGCAAGGGCGCTGAGCAAGTGGCAGCACTCGGGTCATCAGCCGCCATATGTAGCAGGATGCGCTGGGTTTGGTCCAGGTCGCGGAATCTCCTTCTCGCAAGAGCTGCTCTATAGATACGTATGGGATAGAATCACACTTTGGTGCGGGGTTTGAAATAACCTTGTGATTTAGTTCACTGACGTACGCGGTCCTCGTCCATGATCACCCAAAAATGAATTGTTATATTTCGCACTACTTTAAATTTCTATATATGCCATGGCCATCGTTTCATGATCAGATCGACCTGCAGCTATCAAGCAATCACAACACCGCTAATTGTCAGGCGAATCTTGGCCCGCGCACGCCTAAGCCTCGTTGAAACATAACCAAGCTTGGCCTCTAGATCTCGCGATCGGTGCAAGATCTGTTTTGAAGCGAGTCCGCAGGCTATAGTACTTCCCATCAGCTGCTCGTGGCTGGCGTCTTTCAACCCTTTCAGATCTAGACTGGCTAGAACTCAATTCTAAATGATAATCCGGCCCCTTCGTAACGAAACCTTTGTTGCGAATCCCTCCCCCTTTCTCTTTTGAACCTTCCATCTCTTGGTCTGGGCTGCTCCCATTCATGCGTGGCTGATATTCTCTCCAGCGCCTGGTTACTTCGGACCATATTCGCGCCCTTTGTGGTGTGAAAGGGGCGCAGATGTGGTTTGTTCCTCTTGGCATATAAATTAATCGCTCTGGTCCCTCTCAGCCCCCATGGAATTCAACCACACAACACCGTCGTCAGCTCGCGAGTGGCGCGAGGAAGTATCTAAGCGCTTCCTAGTCAACCCGGATAATACCACGGCGCTCAGACGGAGCGTCTACAATTCCATCCGGGGAGGAAGGGTGCGCTAATTTCCTCAAATCCCTCTCTATATTGCCCCTCACGATCAAGTATCATCAGGAAGTCAAGGGAGGCCCAGGTGCCGATCCCAAAGTAGTGGCGGACGTAGAAGCCCAACTCAGAATGCTCATGGACTTCCAGGATACTCTGCATGAAGCCCCTGCTCGCACTTTAGTCAGCACGTCAATTCTAAAAATGGGCGCGGAAGCTGATTTGGTCCGCAGAGCATTGTCGAACGCTACATCCGCGGCACGTTTCCAGGCATTCAGCGCCCTTCCCTTAGGCTCGCGGCCCCGCAGATTGGCGACAAATTGCCCCCGCTTTATCCCTCAATGGATCGCATAGAATGGCCCGGTCAAGATGCGGCTCGCTGCGGTGCCATCATTAACGAGGCCAATTATATTGTAAGAACGCCGCGTCACAAACTTCAAATTCTCACCTAGGTCGTGGCAGGAATACCTAAACCGCGGCGGGAGGCCCGACGACCCCAAGAAGCCTTGGTTTTTATCTTATGATTAGCGGGCTAATACTAGACTTCGAACGAGAAAGCGCTCAAATTTTGAGCATCCGTAATTCCTTTTTACTAATCATAACGAATTATTTGGCTGTGATCGTTTATATATATTTCAAGGCCGCCTGCCATTTTAGTTCTACTTCGTTCTCTCGCTGAAAATTTCGACGCCTGCCGTGGACTACTTCATGCCAGCTAAACTTTCTACCAACGAGCTCGTAGGATGAACTCGGAAATACGGTGAGAACGTGAACATTGGTCATGGAGTTGCGCATACTCTGCAGCGGCCGGCCGCTGCCTCGCGATTATTAGTCGCAACTTTATAGCAGATGTTCGAGAAATATCACTATATACGCAACCCAGCGTGCATATGCATATCAAAAATGAAGAAAAATTCGCTGTACATCGTATATGTGTGTGAGGGAAGAGGGAAGCGCAAGCATGGATCCGGAGTGAACTAGAGGAAAGCATGGAGGTGCCGAGCATACTTGAGGCCCGAGATATAGTAGCCCCAAATCAGGCCCGCCAATTGCAATTTACCTGGAGAGAATTTCATTCGTCAATATAATCACGGCGGATTAGGGCTGGACGCACAAATATACTTTGTGGAAGCGGCCATGGGCGCCCAGCACGGGAATCGTATGCCTTGGCGATGGCATAAACGAACCTAGTAAACGGTGGGCCAAGTTATCAGAAATAGGATGCAACTGATGATAGCGCAAGGAACGCACTCCCGCGCGGCTACTTTCGCAAGCTCTAATGGGCACCTCACCCGCGACATATAGGGGATTGTCCGCCCGAGTTCGAAAATGGCGATTTCTCCGCGCCAATTCAAACTAGGCGCCAGGGTTCTAATTGACTCGTTCAAGGGAAGGGTCCTGTCCAGATACCCAACGACCAAAAGGCGGACGCGGTGCGCTATTATGATGATCATTGCCTCGACCCTTGGCCGACGATAGGCAGGTCCCAGCGACTGGAAGCCTGAACCGGGATAAATCGGCGGTAGGTTAAATGCGTTCAGAATGCCTGCTGCATCGTAGATGAACTCTTGGTGCCTGGGCGATGGTGAATGCTGGGGCCACAATATTCCGTGGACAGAGTTGCTAATTAACAAAGGTGGGTGTAACCCCCCGCCGTTTTCCAATGCACGATCGACGTCGCGCTGAGGCGCAGGAATCTCCGAGTCGGCGGCGGATTCTGCAGCGGAGGAATGCTCCGCGTCCTCCTTGAGAAAGCATCTCAATGATGGATAACGCGACAAAAGGAATGCGAACGAACCGTAATCACGGACACCTCAGCATCGATATCAGCATCAAACGCCGAAAGTGATTCTAAGTCTGGCGTGGCGCTTGCATTACGTGCCTGTGGTTGGGCCTCCGCCTCGGCTTCCGCTGGTTCGATTATGTTCTACGCAGAGGCATGTATGAAGATGCAACCAACGATCCAAAGCTGCGGGATAAAGGACTCACGCTGGGTGTTGAGAGGGATCTGGTAGACGATGCCTGCCTCGGCAGAACCCCTGTGTTCAAAGATCTTGGCTGTGTTTTCAGCGGCGCTCCGCGCCGAGAACGCTTTGGCGACAGAATAAGAATTCTGGATTCACTAGAACCAGTTCCGAAAGAACGTACTAAAAAGGAGCCGCTGGACTGGCTTCTGCGCTATATGCCGCCAACGATTAGATCTAGATACTGTACACGTGAGCCGAGTGAGTACACACACCCTGTTCTGGACTCGGGCAGCAATGGACTGCTGCGATTTGGTCGTGGATCTCGTCGCTGCCGTCATTATGACAGAGAAATCTTTACTGGTAATATGGGGAGCCTGCCCTTGCTTGTTTAAATGCCTGCAGTTAAATATCTCGATGGATCCACGAGTTTGGCCATTCGCTTCCCTTCATCGATATCGTGGTGCGGCGGTAGGACCCTGCGCAAAAATTTGAAGTTAGAATCTACGTGTGGCACATGTACATCGGCGGAGGAAAAAGTCGTGTTGCAGGGAATCGCCAGGGTATTGCTCAAAACTCACTAGCGGCCGCTTCGAATTTAAATTTTCTCCACATGTGTGCACATCGTTGTACTATTCAAGCAGCAATAAACATATAACCGAGAGCTCAGAACTCACCACAAGCTGGTTCGAATTTCTTTAGATCTGATGCATAACGAGGCGCGTGTACTTGTACGCACCGCAGCTGTACTATAGATACCGCGTCAACGATGCCTTAACCGTGATTTGGCAGGCTCAGACCTAAAAATGATGACGGCGAACTCTAGTATTAAATCAGACACGAGGATTTCGCCAATGGCGACTTGCCGCTTCCAACAAACTTCGGGTACTCTAGATCCAGAACTAGAACTAGAATATTCGCATAGTACCCCTGAATTATTGTCACCTGCCTACATGCTTCTGGAACGCGGCGACATCGTGTAAATACGCGTGAAATGCAGTTTAGAAATTTAGTATGGCCAGTTATAATAAAATGTAGAAAGATTCGAGATCACGGACACCTGTTAAGGTCAAGAAATATTTAAGGTAATTATTTTAATAGCTCTATATAGCTACAGGTTAGCAGATATTTATTAGAGATTATGTGGCCATCGCATATATAGCTCTATGTTAATGTTCTAGTCCTCGCCGTTAACGTTGATATTGCGTGCTGCACATTAATGTCTCAAACTTTGCGACAAGTAACGATCGGCAAGTTGCAATCATTTGAATGCTGCATCTCCATGGTCTTTTGCCTGAGATATATAGTGCTTCGATAAACCTGCCGTTCACATGCGGGTATGCGCATAACCGCGCCTTATAATTGCTGTGGCGCGGTGCCTCGACTAGCTTGTTTGGGTCTGTTGTGCTGGGGTGCTGTTGGCTTGTGGGTCCCTGTGGGTCCAAACTCTACCAAACATTTGGTGCTGAGTGGCTCGGTTATGCATGACTGACTCAAACTAGCAATCACTTCGCGCTCTAGATCTGCTCGGTTTTGAAGGCGTGTCGGATTGCTACCATTGGCTGCCAACTTAAGCACTATTTCCAAATATCTATTAAATGTAGTTTCAAATTGTGGCAAGGTTAGTCGTTACTGAATTGCCAATGGTTTCGGAAATCATGTCCATTGTGGGCGACGCGAGTGCTTTTGTTGGCTTTGGTAGGTGGCATTCGTAAGCCATGCAGTCGATCGATGGTACCAGGGCTCGAGGCACTCCCTCCATACATGTATAGGTGCGGAGACGCGCTTCTGCTTTGAAAATTGATGTTCGGTCGATGTATCAAGGCTCTGTGGCGTGTTGCGCCACCTGCATTGGCCGATCGTCATGTAGTAAGTTTCATTGCATTCTCAGTTCACGTATAATGTCGATTATTATGTAATTTTAAATTTAGAGATAATGGTAAGTTTAAGGTGTGCGAAATCGAGCTTGAATTGCTGGAGGTTATATTATCCTTATCGTTTAAGCATCAGGCCCCACGTGCTTGTAAAGATATCGTTGGAACCATGAGGAGGCCATGACATTCGGTGCCTCTAGATCTATATCTTGATCAAGGGATGCATTTTGGTTCCGTGTACTTGCACCATTCTACATGGCACCAGAATATTAATCACACCATATGCAGCTCATGATCATGCACAACTGGAAAATCAAGATCTAGCAGCGATAACCGAATGCAGCTCTGCCATGAAATTATCCGGATACTCCGCCGGCGGGCGACTGCGATTGCGAGTCGGACCCACGCCATATATGGTGTAGCCTCAAATTTAAATTTGTAACTTACCTGCACATGCAGAACGTGTTTGTAACATCTCCGATTGCCCTCGCTAGCGCTACCACCGAAGCAACAAAAACTAGTAGTCATCAGGCCTAAATATCCATTTGGAGGCCTAGGGAAAACGGAAAGGCTGGATATCGATAAACATCAGCCCGTTGAGGATGGTAGGTGCCACCTATTCCTACGGCCGAGAGCTGCAGCATTTCACTTAATTATAAGCCATGGATCTATAGCTACGTGGCATAATTATAATGCGTGTGGTCTAGATCTAATGCACAGCAAATCGTATGATCTAGGCGCGCGGCGGGAAAAACATTTCCCATACCGAGAGTCGAAACTTCCACCTTACGCACTTGGTCAGTACTAAATAGCAACACGCAGATCCGTTACGCCATAGCATAGATATACGAAGGTGCGAACTACTAATACTAAGTATTTGCTTGTAACTCATCCAACTAACGTATTTTTTCGAAGTCATTTTTGCCGCAGCACTTCCTGGCTCCGCTGTTGCCCGTCGCCCGTCTCAGTGTTCGCTCCCCGTCACGGCTCTCACCTCTTCTATTCTCTATACTCTGTGAGCTGCAGTTGTGATTGCGATTGTATGATTGTGGTATACGCTGGCACCACACGGCCTGGCATTTGCATCGTTTGAGCTGGTAACTGAATCTGCTTGTACTCAAATTTGACCGTGGTTCGCAAGCAAGGATCGGCTATAACATGGCAGCAGCAGTGGGGCGGGAGCAATCAGTGCAGATGCAGAGAACGATGAAGTGGTACGCCCCCGAATCCTTGTACTACGCGCTATGGTAACCTAGGGACAAAGGCCTCCTCACTACGACACAACATCATTTGACAACTCGCAGTGCCCCCTCCCCCAACTCCCATCTCCCTTGTCCACCTCCCACATCCACTTAACCCGCCCCGGCGCGACAATCACCACTCCGACCGCAAGAACAGCAAGTTTCCTGCGTCCATCGCACAGTGGGGATGGAGGCTGGCAGGGTGGTGTGCGGGGGGTCTGCTGACGGTGGCTGTGGGCGCGAGGGCGAGGTATGAGCGCGGGAGGGGATGAGATGAGCCGTTAGGTATGATGCGACTTTCGTAACTATCCTTACCTTGCCAATCAATGAACCACTTATGTTTTTTTCGTATCATCCAATTGCAATAAGCCTTATAAAAATATTCAACCGCCATAAGTAATGTGGTATCACGATTGCTACTGAGTTGTGTGATAGGTCTCGCAGCAGGCGAACCATGACACCTACCAACAACTGCGGAACGTCGGCTGGAGAGCTGCAGATCTAAAGGGATGCGTTTTTTTTGCCTGATTATATTGTAGTTATGAAATAGGAACTGATGTATTTCGGAAATATGTATACGAGAACGAAGGGGCATGAGATAATATAACGCTGCTCGGAAGTGATCATGAGCAGTTCACGCAAGCCTAGGCCGAGGGTGGTACAAGGCTAACGTCACTCGTCCTCGAATCTCCTCCCATGGGGGCCATATGCATGGCACTGCGCAGATTACAAGCCAGTAAATCACTGCTATGATGATCAGCTTCCACCATCGCAATTTCGAGTAAAAGTGGCGAACGAAAAAAGTTAGGGACTCTCCCGCCTCCGCGTTATCACTAGGCATCATGCCCGCAGCTTCACCTACTGCGGCAGCGGTTCCCATCTCGGCAGCATCGGTCCGCGGCCGAGCGATTTCTGACTTAGTCGTGGTCTCGATCTCGCCGGCATTTGGGGTCAGCTCCACCATCTTCACGGCTTCACCTACTGTGGCGGCGGTTCCTGTCTCGACGGCATCGGTCCGAGCGATGCCCGACTCAGTCCTGGTCTCGGTCTCAGCGGCACTTGGGGCCAGCTCCACCATCTTCATCCGCTCTAGTAGGCCATCGGGAACGGTGCATGTTGGCATTGGCATCCTGGAGAACGTTGTCTTTGCGATCCAGGTGGGAACATTGGTTGCTTCTTCTATGGCCGGCGTACAGCTCTGGGTTTGTATAAATGTTGTAGTTTCCCATTGCACCAGCGTGAAGAGCGAGAGGACAGTTACCGTCTCAGCGGGGGGATTGAACTTCCTCTTCACCGTGTCCCAGGCAGTCCCAATTGAGAGCGATGTATTCGTCTTGGTCAGTGATAAGGATGACGCGATTTTTGCAAGTGCCGCTGCTAAGATTGTTGTCGCCGTGGTTGTCTCCGCGTCACTAGCGATCCCGGGCCGCACGAGCACAGCTACCACCAAAGTGATCGCCATTCCTAAGGATACGTTGAACCAATATTTGAGTCTTGATGGCTTGGTTGTCTCGGCATGTGCGCCTGCGAGGAGCGCTAGGACAAGGTTATACAACTTCAAGCCGCATTTAGTGAAACAGGATCATACAGTAACTTGAACATTACGGCTGACCTTTCTGATATAGCCCGTTTTAACCTCGACTACACCCAGTGCTTCCCTCCCATAAAGGAGTGTCACTACGCTCATCACATTTCCACCTGTTAAAGGCACGTCTCCAGAGGCAGCACTCGCAGCAACGACAAGGATGGTGCCGTCACTACATCGGCGCGTAGACTAGCGATCCATAAGGTCACTTTCCGGGACACTGAACATTAGTGACTCACGATGAACCGGCATCCTGGAAAATGGCATGGTATATTAGGCGGAAAGTATATCGAGAGAGTCACACCTACTGCTGGGAGATATCATGAAATCAACCTTAGCGGCGTCTCGCCGCTGCTTGGTGAGGTAAATTAACATCCCATTGTTATTGCCTGCGACGACCGTGTTGTCGTCAAGGAACTCGATCTCCACGGCGTAATAGTCTCCTGCGTCGTATTTCGTTGTCTTTAGGTAGCGGCGCTCCTCAAGGTCATACCAGTCGATACCGTTAATGAGATTGGTGCAAGCGAGAAGTTTTCTCGACGGCGAAATCGCCGAACAGCCACTATATAGAACCACTGTTAGTCAATTGGAGACCAAGACCGTATATCGCTCACATGTACGTATCGTTGTTGGCGATGATTTTTCCGAGAACGGTGTGTGGATGGGACAGTCGGAATATCCTTTGATATAACATAGGTATGAGAACGAGGCACATCAGCGCGGACTTAAACCACGTACCAGGCTCCGTGATTTAAAAAGACAACCAAAAGGTGTTTATCAAAAGTAAAGTGAGCATTCCGAACGCGCCTCTTGGCTGGAATGCTCAGCGTTGTGGCCGATGCACTGACTGGGAAGAAGGAAGAAGAATGATTAGGATTTTTCTCCGATAAACCAAGCAAACGCGCTTACGAAAGGACTTGGAGAAACTCCCCAGCGTCCACCTGCTTCCTAGAAAGACTTTGAGTAAAGTCGGGACGCGAACCACGAGGCAGTTTCTGACCAGTTCCTATTTTGAGCAGCTCTACTTTGTCACCGTATATGAGTACAAGATTGCTGCCATCGGCGTCGAAGCAGAGCCCGTGGAAGAATCCTTCGAAATGGCGGATAGGAAATTTCTCGTACTATAACAAAAACAGTTACGCATAAACCTTAGAGATTGATAGAAACACGGACGTTGTCCGCCTGGGATAGGTGGAGGAGAACAAGGTCACCGTCACCACATCCGACTAGTAATGACCCTCGGAGAGTGGGGTGCCATGCGAGAGCTCTGATCTTGGCTCTCGTTGGGTTCCGGTAGGCCTGCTGTAACTTGCAGTCGGACAACTTGATAATCTAAACGTGAGTCAGCACATCTAGGCTCTCCGCGGGAAGATCATCCAGAGGCAGCGACTGACCGCGACTACCCCAAGATCGTCGCCTCCAGCAACGTACTCTCCATCTGGAGAGATGGCAAGAACGCGTACTGGGCGGTTGTCGAAGGAGGTGAGGGTTTTGGACCGCTTCGTGTTGAAGATTGGCAGCAGATTTCCAGAAGCTTTGGGTGTTGACATTGAGTGGGATAAAGGCAGAAAAAGCTGTTTGGAGGTTTGGACAGAAGTAGTACTGGCTTTGCACGAATGATAGGTGGCAGAACACCACGCGATGAAATATTAATTGCGAACCAACCTGGAAATCTAGCGCGACAACCCAACTGGTCCGGATCCCTGCCAGCAGGCAACTTGGCCAGGCCTAGGGCCACTGTAATAAAACAGCATGAGGCAAGCATCCTTTCAGCGCATGTACATGTTGCGTGCGCCCCTAGAAGCGGTATTACTGCCAGATCCGCCGACTAGTAATCTCAGGGACTTCCCTGATCATGAACCCACGATTTTGCTTGTGATCATGGCTAGTTCTAGATCTGCCGAATCGAATGATATCGATATCGCCGCGACATATACCTATGTTTGAACGTACATGAGGCCATGACCTACTGATCACGAAGTAGTCTTTCGGACCGCAGTGATGACGGATCGCCAATTTGAGATTAGATCTAGATCTGATCGCGTTGGATCAGAACTGTCGTACATATACATGTTGCTTTCAATGCATATGGCTGATCCTCCAACAACAACCCATTATATATATGTTAGTCTTAGAGTCTTCGTCACCGCAGCGGTCCCAAAATGGAACAAAGCAAGGGCCTAATCATGATGATTCGACCGATGTACGTGTAATCAAACGATTGATCATTCCTTTCTTTCTGATTATTATAAAGGACAGTCTTTCCCTCAGGCTCGAAGTGCTCGATCTTATTATTCTAAGCCTACTAGATGAAACCGAAGCCGTTACCATCCACCAACCATCCGGAGTATCCTCTGGATGTCGACGTGAATCTCTCATCTAACAGAGGAGCCCTCGATCTGATCCTCCCTGTGCAGATTTTAGCCGATGACTTGGTACAATTCTTGGGACTTGTCGAAGAGGCCGACAGCGACGAAGCAATCGAAGATGCGGAGCCTCCGTCCACCCCACTCACTGCTAGAACTCCTCATCCGCCAGGCCACTATTCGTCGTTGGTCCCTTCCATTTGTTCTCTGGATCGCCATTGACATCTATTACTAGGACGCGTGCGCCAGCAGCCACGGACGCTACGAGGTCGCGAAAAGCCGCCACAAACGAGGGAAAGCTCGAGAGCTACCTGCTGACACTGATACCACACGAAGATCGACACCGACAAGATCAAGCCTCGACCCTTGCCTCGTACATCGCCAACTTGAATGATGATGAAGACCACCGAGGCTTCACCCGCGCACTCTTATCCTCAGCGAAGTTCGTGGATACACACGGAATGGATCAGGTGGTGAACGAAATCCTTCGCATAATCGGCGTAGCGTCACAGTGGGCCAAAGTTGCAGTGCTTCCGACCTAGTATTCTAATCATCGCATAGATCTTCTCATCACACGAGTACACACGCTGCACCCGGTTTGTAAGTCTCGAAGATTCCTCAGGTGCAGAATTGTCAAATTTGGCTGACCAGTTTCGGCGTCTTTCTAGCGCTCAGTCTCGCGGAAACGCGTCGAGACACCAGCCATCGGCCGATGTTGAGTAAGCTTAGTTTATTCCTGTGACTTGTAATCAAGGTTATTCACACCACTACCAGACCAGAATCCGAAGCAGGCCCCTCACGATCGGGTTTGAGATTTGCAGGTACCCGCAGAGACAGCGAGGAGTACGTGTTTCATCCCAGTTGCGGTACTAGATCCGTCAGTAACGTGTTTTCTGAGATAGGAACCCATTTTTATCGCAAAAGTGAGGGCCGGTCCTTTCAGAGCTAGGAAGGCACCACGTTTACTTTTCAACAATATCTTATAGCGATCATCCTACTACCTCCTACCCGTCAGCCTCGGCGGCTGGGACGGCGCGTCAGCCAGTCTCTAACCCGGATCCCCTGCCCGAGGCTTCTCAGCAGTGCGCCTCCCTCTTTTTTTTTTTTTTTACGAAGCTTCCCCGAATTAAATCGGGGGTTTTCTAGCACGGCGGACCCTAACGTCAGGACGCGCGTGGTCTATCGCAGGCACAGCCGGCAATTCTACAAAACAACGGATCCATCTAAGAAGAGCGTATATTACGAGTCTTCTTCTACCCATGGAATCTCGCGACCACCAAGCATCCCTGGAGTAGGTGTGGGCCATATCTACGTCCACACCGTTCCTAGTACCGTCCAGGATGGCAAGGCGACTTGCAGTTATTGGATGTGGAACGACAGATGGATCGAGATTCAAAAGTCTTTGCTTGATTCAAAACTTATGACACATCCTCTTTTCTCAGATCGCGTTTTGGGTCTAACTGATAAAGGTCATCCTTCATGGACGCAGAAACCTGGGCAGAGATCCTCTGGGCAGGCAAAGAAGAGGGTAAAGGCGAAGCCTAGTACCCGCGAAGCAGAGGATGATCATGATGAACCGGAAGAGGTAGAGTCGGAGGTTGATTTGGAAGTCACCTCGAAGGGGAAGAAGGGGAACGAGAAGGGCCCAGAGGTGGACGTCCAAAGGGGGAAGAAAGGCAGGAAAGGCAAGGCAACTTGAGCCAGCTGCAGGCCGAAATTGGACTATGCTATGCGACTGATGTCCCTCTGATCGAGCCAATCCGAACATTTGCAATGCCAGCTATAGGCGGGCTTCGGCTCCATAGGCAAGACGTAAATTTCTAACCGCCAATATAAATAATAGATCTAACTTGATTTCCGAGTCTGAATCTCATGATCATTGGCGATCGCGCAAGCTATGCATGTGCATAACACATGAGGCAGAACGGCTTGATCGCACACATGAACGCGCCTCGGAAAGATCTCTAGATCTTAGTTGGACTTTAGCAATACGCCTCTAGTTTGCCTCATGTACCCTATACATGTATAAAAGGTTGGGCAAAGAACATGTACATGTACCTATAGCTAGTTCTTTCTCTTAAGTCATCAAGTCACATCAAGAGATGGATCCAGACTCATCGTCATATGATCGCGATTCATTCCACACATGCGACACAAACCGCAGTCAAGTTTCTGGGCTAGCAGCCAGCGGTTAGTCGCATTAATATTATTGCATACATCTCTATCAGCTCGAGTCGCTCATGATCGGTTTGTATCACTGCACATTGCAGTTAGTGATCGCGAGGAACTTTACAGAACCTCGCTACATCAAAGATTCACACCCGATTCTAGGCAACGTACGTGAACGTTTTAACACCCAAGATTATACGTAATCACGTGAAATTTCGTCATAGAAATCGAACCCTCTCATCCGCCAACATCTGTGTTATCAACCCCCGAACCGGCTGCCTACGGCTCATTACAAGACGTCGGAGACTATCGCAGGCGGGAGCATCTGCTCCGGAGATGGAACAATGGTCAGTCGAACTCAAGCTCACTCATCGGCTTGATGCTCTGAACCCAGCCTTGTCTCGTTTCTTCAGATGATCCCGAGGCTGAGCGGTCTCCCCGAAGAGCTTCTGAGCCACGTATTGGACCATCAAGACATGCAGTGAGTTATAAATCCATAGCCCGTCTGCTGCACTTGAGCTCAATGCGCGGATAACAGCCAGGAGGCCGCCCTCTCATGATCAGGAGCGCAACTCCAAGGAGCTCAAGCATTGATAGGACTGGGTCCAGCTCGAGTATCGACAGCGGCCAATCCAGGTCTCCATCCACTGGCACCGTAAGTTCATCTCGCCCCGGTGGTGCCTAGCTAATCTGGCACCGCAGGAAAAGGAGGGTGAAACGGTCGAGGACGCGAGAAATCAAGAAATCATTTCTGCAGCACCACCAGGAACACCCCTGCGGGCCGCAGACGATCGTAAGCACAGATGGGATGGTGAAAAGCGGCCTAGGAAAAGTTTTTTGGCTATGTTCCAGGCAAGTCCCCTTGTGTGTATTAGGCCGCCTTCGTTTTCATATACGTGAATTTAGGCAAGTCTAGTGGCGCGCCGTGCTGGTGGAGGTGGTGATGTCATCGAGTCGAGTATTGATAGTGGCGGAAGCGATGCCATGGAGAGTATTGGTGGCGGCAGTGGCTCCTCGATCCAAGGGCCGCGCGACACGCTCTCGAGTATCATCAGTGGCAGCTCCAGGCCTCAATCTGCCGATACCGTAAGTTAATATTTCCCTGATTTCGTCCCAGCTAATCTGGCATTGCAGGAAATCGTGGGTGATCAAACGGTAGAAGGCACGAGAGACCGCGGCTCGAGTATTATCAGTGGCAGCTCCAGGCATCAATCTGCCGATACCGTAAGTTAATATTTCCCTGATGTCGTCCTAGCTGATCTGACATCGCAGGAAATCGTGGGTGATCAAGCGGTAGAAGGCACGAGAGACCGCGGACTCATTTTTGCACCACCATCCCAGCTAGCCCGAGAGGCTGCAGGTCGTGAGCGCAAATGGAGTGCAGGGATTCTTTTGGCTGGGTTCCAGGCAGGTCACCCCTCGTATATTCAGCCTTTATTTCACATATAGGTCTAGGAAAGTCAGATGATAAACGCCGCTAGAGGTGTTGATCATGATGCTATTGAGTCGAGTATCCACAGCGGTGGCAGTGATGTCATCATGGGCATCGATGGCAGCGGCAGCTCTTCTATTCAAGCGGGCGACACTCCCCCGAGTATTGTTAGCGGTATCTCCAGGCCTCAATCTCACGACGCTGTAAGTCCGTTTTGCCCTAATGACCAGGTGTCCTGGCTAATTTAGCACCGCAGGAAATTGAGGGCGATCACACGGTCGAGGACGCGAGAAACCACGTCAGTTCTATGGTACCAACATCCCAGCTAGCTTGGGGGGGCTCAGGTGATCGTGAGCTCAAACGGGGTGGCGGAAAGCGGTTGCCTAAGAGAAAGTTCTTGGCTGGGTTCCAGGCAAGTCCATTTCTGCATATCAGCGGCTTCCGCTTCACGCTCAAGTTCAGGCAATTCCGGCGACGCGCCTTGCTGGTGGAGGTAGTGGTGGCACAGAGTCGAGTATTGATAGTGGTGGCGGCGGTGTCATTGAGATCACTGGTCGCGGTGGTAGGTTCAGAGCTCAATCTATTCAAGAGCGCGGCGGGCTCTCAGGTATCGATAACAGCGTTCCATCTGTTGGCGCTGTACGTGGCCATGGGTTGCGTTCTGATGCTCCCCTGACTAATGAGCATCTAGGGAGCTTACGATGACCACATGGACGTTGACGAGGGTGAGGAAGATCATGGAGTACGTGCTCATTGCGCTTCTTTATATCAGAGCTGAATGCATGGTGCAGTCCAATGAGAGTTATCCCCCCAGAAGGGAGCTCTTCTCGCATGTTTCAGATTCAAGCATCGACACTGGAGGTTCACCACCACGGGATCATATTATTAAGAAGGAGTCTTCTTTTATCGCCAGCAGCCGTTCGTCATCGCGCAGAAATGTGCACCAACACAGCGTCCCGCTGGAAGAAGGCCAGCAGGATCAGGGTGGTTTTGAGCATCAGTACAACGACCAAGAGAATTCGGACGAGAATGAATTCGAAGCGGAAAATGAATGGGAGCAAGCGTATGAAACAAGGGTGAGAGCGGTCAGATCTTGCCTTGGCTACGTTTTATTCTCACCGTTGTCGAGCTAGGATTTCTCCGCGAGACTGCAGGAGCTATCCAATCAATATCTTGCGTTGCAGCGAGATATGAACGCAGGATTTGACGCTCTCCGCGGCACCATCACCGAACGTAGGGATATCGATGGGGTCCGATCGAAAAATCCTCCCAGGCGGCTCCCAAAGAACAAGAGACCCAAACTCAGTAATTTTCCTGTTCGTAGGCCTCGTGGTGATAATCAGCTCGCGGTGAGAATATTTTCTCTGGGTGGAGGTCTCGGCTAATTTGACAATCATGCCTTTGCGCAGGCGTCTGTTCGAGGGCATCTTAGGAGATTGGTGGGGGCCAATCAGCTTTTGGTTTCCCTGGTGCAGGCAGATGAGGAGGCCAATTTCGCCAGGACCCTCGACAAGTTCGGGAACGACATGGGGGGGCCATGCTGCCTTGCATCTCATTTTCGGATTAGTCTGAGCGGTACTCCAAGAGGTCCATGGAATACATCGGCCGCGCGGGTCTTCTGCGCGGACTTCCATCGCGTCTACTCCCTTCGTCAAACGCCCCAGTCAATCTCTGAGGTCATGGATGCTTTTTTCACCCACGTAAAGCATCTTAGATCAGAGTTTCTCCTCGGTCAGAGGCTGCTTCATCAACAAAATGGAGAGAAACGCCGAAGACGGCGCCAAGCCAGAAAAATACAGGTACGGAAGATCTACACTAGGATACCCATGATTTTCTGACCTCTTAACGAAAGCTATTTCATCGACGCCTTGAAATCGCTGAAGCGACTCCATATTTACAGCAGCATATGCGCATGCTGCAGCGCCTAGGTGCCGACGGTATGTCCAGCGATGAGTCTGATAATGAACAGGCCATCACGGCCTACCGCCCGCGCTTGCGGAACCCTGCGTTTCGCGTTCTGGTTCCAATGTGGAGAGCGCCTGAGGTTACGACGTGGCTTCACGTCTTCGACGGCGCCTATCTCGCCGCGCGGCGAGCTCGGGGTGCATCAAGAGGCGATTATCCGCGCGTGCGTCACCATAACTCGCAGAATCCCCGGCATAGCGACAGCACCAAGTTTGTTCGTTACTTGCCGGTAAACACGTATGGTACAGACTGGCTAGAACGTAATCGTTACCAGGTGCACCCAGCAGTCGAAGCGTACCAATTCCAACACTCTAACGAGGTTTTTCGGTACGAGTTCTCTTGATGCACAAGTTGCCCGTTCACTAACAGCGCACATAAGGGCCCTTGGTACCCAGTGAAAGGGTATGACGAGATCGGTTGGGAACCCATAACATACATATACATTTGAACTCTAGATCTCGCCCATGACCAACGTTAACATATATATCAATATCTTTATTTATCGGTCAATTCCTATTGATAAGTCTAACAAATCCACCAACCATCAGTACTAGAAATGTCTGCGGGAGTACTTCAGGGTAAGACTCAACTGACCAGGAACATATGCACCATCATTGCGGGGCATCAGCACCGCAACTATTGATAAGCAAGGACTTCGAAGAATATCTCTCAGATCTACGACGTTGACATACAATCATTATATGTTTATTAGATAACGCAGGCCAACTTATACATGGACGTGCGGACGACATCAAGCAAGACAGGATTACAGAACATCAAGACATGAAAAGAAGCGGAATATCGCTAAAGCAATATGAACAGATACAAAACCTACAAACAACGCATCGTCATGATAGAGCGTCAGGCATCAAAAGCAGTGGTTGGTTACCGCATCGCACGGGGACCACGTCGATCCAACATCCAAGAGACGACTGTGGCAACCAAGCGCCTACAACACGAAGTACTTCTTGGTGGTATCTAAAGAACAGTGTCGGTTGACACCATGGAGGAGGTATCGACGTACTCACGAGAAGGTAATGAGAGAGGCGACACGACTGTGAAAAGGAAGGGTCTATAACGCCACGAAACATTAAAAAGGCCATGGCCAATAACGTGGTATCTAATGAACAGTATTAGTAGTCGACACCATGCGATGAGATATCAACGTACCCCACGAGAAGGTAATGAGACGACGACGACGACGGTGACAAGGAAGCGCCTACAACACCACGAAACGTTACATAAGCCATGGTCAACAGCGTGATAATACGGATAACATACCTACCACGAGCGCCATCGTATGAGTATCTAAAGAGGAGGATTAGTGAACATCATACCACGAAGAGTCAGTCAACATACCTCATACCATCGGAGACAATCAGGAAGCTCCGTGCCACATCCTTCGTGACATGATATCTGAATGATATACTTATAAGCTGCATCATCAGAGGCGATAACGACAAAACGTACTTGTGATGCCTGAACAAGATGAAAAGGAAGCGCATACTACACCGCGAAAGCTTGAATGAGCCGTTGTCCGTAGAGTAGGCAACAGGCCTACATGTTGCTAACAAATGCCTCAGATAAGATATATCTTAGCAGCGTCGTGGGGCATCTAACGAACAGCATGCCACGGGGAAATAGTCGGCATACCTTGTAGAATCAAAGACGTTGAAAGGGGATTGGCGCAAAACATAATCAACGGGCACAAGACAGAGGAAGACCACGAAGGCCTAATTAAACTGGCGTTGACACCAGTGGGGACCGCAGTTGGAGCCAGAATTATAAACTCATAGGCAGACTCGGGGGGACAACATAGTCTAGAGGTTGAACCCAGTGTAGCACACGGAGTGCTAACCGAAGTGGCCCTATGAGGCTGTCGATGTGGCGGTCCCAGAGAAAAAGAGAAACGCATCAACCACACGTTATGTACCCCCATCATTCTGGCCCGTGCGCAACTCTCACAGTCACGCTGCCACTGATATTAGTAACTACAATTGGGAGCCTTCTATTAGCCGTCCTCAATTTGCAGTTTATGATTAATCCTCCAGTCTAATTTATCTCTTGACTGAATGACCCCGTTTGATGCTACTTCCTTTGTGGGGATCTGGACAGGTGGACCCCGCCCCGAGCCATTTGGTGGTGTCACGGCCAACCTGTTGGGAAACTAAAGGGGGTGGATGGGCTGGTAACGGTCAATATGCTGCGTCCGCGACCACGTAGTGTACCTGTTACCCAATCATATAGCCAATTAAAGTCGTCTTCATCTGTTCTACGTGTCAAGTCATGGAATACTGGTGGACGTCTGGCTAGCGAGCTCACCCGCCCCAGTTTCTGTCGCAATATCCAAAAGTATCATATTAATTTGTTCCAGGAATCTCACCTGGCAGATAACCAACATGAATCGCTCAACATACCAGACGGCTACAATGTCGTCTCGCTTCCACGCTCTTACAAGCAGCTCTTCGCACGGTCATGGGGAGGTGTCCTGGCCCTGATTAGCTGCAAACTAAATGTCAGGTTCCGTGATGATCTGTCTAGTCCAGACATTATGGTCCTTGAATCAGATGATTACATTATGATTAATGTGTACATCCTTCCAGAAGAGGCTCGGTGGGAGACATTTGCTGATGTTGACCCCTTTGAAAAACTCTGTGAAACTGTCAGTGTTGCGTGCAACATGGAGAAGCCACTGTTTATTATGGGTGACCTGAATGCACGAACAGGCTCAATCTCCCCATCACAGCATATCAGGACCACTGAGGACTCCACGGTTACCACAAGGGGCCGACTGCTAGTTGAACTGTGTCGGGATCTTAACCTGGAAATACTTAATGGAAATAGGATGTTTGCCATTGGGACTGGTGGCTTCACATCTTTTCAACCTATGGGGAATTCAACCATTGACTATGTACTCACCAATGATCTGGGAGCCAAGATGGTTGTACAATTCCAGATATTGCCTCTAGCTCCAGGTGAGAAGGATCATGCACCTCTGGAACTGCACATAGGTCTACATGAGACTCAACCTGTATCCCGCCCTCGGAAACTTCCTCGACCTAGCTTGGAGATAAATAAGACAGGGCTAGTGGTGCTTACAGACAGTCGTATAGACAAACTACTTCAGCACATACTGGACTCAAAGTCAGACCTGGAAATGAGGACACGTCGGCTGTATGGAGAGGTCTCAAAAACAACAGCTCCTGTCCTTGTGTATGTTGATGGCTCGTGCCATAATAATGGTCGCCCAAATGCGCGTGCTGGTAGTGGCATCTACTGGGGTGATGATAATGCGAGGAATCAAGCTCTCAGAGTACCTGATGCTCAAACGAACAATCGGGGTGAGGTATATGCAATCCTCAAAGCACTACAGGCTGCCCACACAGATGAGACATTACATATCTATTCAGATTCTGAATATGCAATGGAGACAATTGTTTTGCGTGGCGCTGCAAAAGCAGCACATGGCTGGAAAATAATCAATGGAGATCTCTTTAAAGACATTGCTACCCTTATCAGGATTAGGGTGGCAGGGGTGGTGTTTATGCAAGTCAAAGGACACTCTGGAAATGTCCGCCATGATAAAGCAGACCAACTTGCTAACATGGGTGCAACACAGGATCCGGTACCAATGTACATTCCTATAACAAGAGCTGCTCCTCAAGCACCTATAGGTACTGTGACAACGGACAAGGTCACCTATGTTCCCATAAAGGCAAAGTTCGTTACTCCAGAACAAGAAGCAACTCCAGGTTTACCAGCCCACAGAAAACGTGCTACTACACATGAACGTCAGATGGAGCAACGAGCACTAATCATTGGGGCCAAGTCAGAGAAGGAATTCTGGTTAAATGCAAAGAAAATAATGGGCTCCAAAGCGCCACAGGCAGATATATCTGCTGACATCCTCAAGGAAGCTTTTGAACAGCGCATGAACCCCATCATCCCATTACCTTTGTCATTTAATAAAGAAAGACTTGAACTGAACCAGGCTGTAGCTGGTGCAATGCCTAAACGTACAATTGACACAACTCCTGAACAGTTCTTCTCTGCACCAATAACGGAGGATGAGATTGAAGCTGCAAAGGAGCATTTCCACAATCATTCTGCTGCCTCAACATCCCCTGGGTTGGATCAAATTGGGTTCACAGAACTGGAAGAAATTGACAATGACCAGCTATGTCTGCTTCTCAATGAGTGCTTGCACAATCTGGAAGCCCCTTCAACTTGGTTGACAGCTGCGCTGGTGGCTATCATTAAAAGAGGAAAGAATAAAAAAGACCCCAAGGAATATCGTGCTGTTGGCCTGGAAAGTGTGCTGTTAAAACTCATGACACTTATCATTCACAAACGCTTCACTGCTTGGTGTCTAGCTCGTAATCTTCTGCCTCCATCACAAAA
>JABCKH010007798.1:0-28075 GCA_018851285.1 Lyophyllum semitale | reverse complement strand
AGAGAATGATATAACGGGTAAGAAATGGAGATACCAAAAGATCCCGATGGCATCGGCGCATCGCGCTCGTTCGCACAAGCGCCTGATATTCCAACACAATTTACGAAAGAAAACACATTTCACGGTAACAACATGCTTTCTCCATTGAACTGGCTTGGAACAGACGTTTGCATCGAGCCTCTACTAGACTGCCCCAATTGCTTCCAAGGACAGCGCCACCCTCGCCACTAAAAAAGAAATACGTCTTTCAAATCATCCCTAGCTACGAGGGCTTCGATTACTGCAAGAATACTCCTCGAAGCTGTGACGGTACATTTATCCTCCGCGCCTTCGTCCCATTCTATCAACTCTGCCCTTCTCGCCTAAACGCACCCACTTTCTATTTTAGGACAACAAATGATGAACACACAACGTTGAACGCCGTAAGTCATTGTCATGATCTACCATGGAAAATACGGAGCCAGAAATACAGAACTTTGCGAGGGGATCTCGCAAGTCGGTCGAACCGCTGTGCGCAGTATTATGGCCGACGTACCGGCGACGCTTCGTAATGGAAGTAGTGGCATATTGGTGGTCGTGGCGGCAGATCATCTGAGTCTCGATAAACCACGGCATCGCACGGCCATCCGCCTGGCTTATGAATTTCCGTGAGGTGAGGAACGGTTGGCTGTAAGTGACTTTCCTGGTTTCTACAGGGCCGAGACCGCCATGGAAATCGGTTATGCTCTGAGGATTTCGCCTTACAAGTTTCGAACAAGCGCATTGGTCCAAAGTCATTCTACTTGAATAGCCGGACGACTCAAGGGAGATCATGAGATCTGATCTAGCGAGTAACGGCGGCCGCATCTAAGGTCTTACGTAGGACGAGAAACGATGAACGGACGAAAGCGCAAGGACTCTGCTCCGAGTAACGCCTAGTAAGCCATTGTCATGATGATAATGATGCACAGGAGCTAGCAAATGCAGAGGTTGTTTGCAGGACGATCTCGCAAGTCGGTCGAACCGCTGTGCCGCTTCAAAGTAATTGGAAGTTACATGGGTGTAAGGATCGTGGACCACATATTGACTTTCTTAGCATGACGAGAAAGCAGGGTATGTACCTCTCCACCGGGAATTCTGACGTCAGTCATGACGCGTTCATGGTGCCCACAGAAATGAAGGGATGCCAATCTTGCAACCTTCACGTCCTCGCTCTCTTGAAATCAGGCCGATGCCCGGGCCGAGGTTATGCAACCGTTTTCTGCAACGCCGCGTGCGATACAGGTACGCAGTATGTTGAATTCGCGGCAGTCGATAAACTACGGTCTCGCGTAAACGTCGCTTAACTAGTATTTTCTTACGAAATGTCCGTGACTCAGAGATGAGGAACAGTTGCTGTAAATGACTTGTCCCGCTTCTCCAGAGTCGAGAGTACTACTATGGAAATTGATTCTTCTCCACTGATCCTCGTCGGACCCTGGGGTTTTTAATTAAAGACATTAGTACCTTGTCCTTTTTCGTCTCGATGCCGCCCTCCTTGAATAGACTGGAACTTCACTGGAACCCTGGACAAGACTCAAGGGTGATCACAAGATTCTGATCTACCAAGTACCGGCGGCCATCGTACTTTAGGTACTGGCGGAGGTACGGAACAGTAATCCGATCACTTCTGTCAAATCCCCAATCAGGCTTTGATAAACCAGCTCGCCGACTCATCTGGTTCACAGTTACCATCCACACACCGCCTTCGGACCTTATTCCGTTGCTTTCATTTCAATTCCTTTATGATTCAACCTCGAGGTTTACTGGAGCCGGATCACTGCGTCACTATCCGCCTCAGTGGAGAAGCTCGACGACCAGCAACGTACCATGAAGCATGGAGCCTCCACTCTCCTCCATTACCAGTATAGCCTCCATTGTTGATTTGCATGGCTGTAATCTGATCGGGGATGTGCAACCCTGATCAGCATTGATCGAACAACACCAGATATGACCATGGGTCTGTAACCAAAGCATAATTACCGACGGTCACAGTCGGCATAGCAGGAATAGCATCCAAAAATTAGCTCGTCACTAAGTAAAGCGTCAGATGGCTCGCTTCGAAAACTGGAGGGATTGCATTTAATGATCCATGCCTAATACGATCGTCACGTCGTCGTCACGAGTCCGCGCGCCGATCATGCAGAATGATAGCGAGTTCACTTCTTCCCCAGCTCTTCGAATATATAGTCTATCAAATCAGGAGGGTATACTACCAAAACGTCAGAACGGCAGGATGATTCTTCTGAAGGCGATTCACAAGGAATTCTGAGAAAATCCGAATTAGTAGCGTAAAACGTAACACTCGATATCTTAGACTTACTCATGAGAACATTGCCAGTCGAGAATTTGTTCATCTGCGACAAGATGGAATGTAGCTGGCTAGACCATTGTGAATTGGTTCCTGCAGCTGAATCGACCTTGAGAAGCTCATGTATGAAGACCTCGCACGCGGCTGTCCAGAGTACCTGTGGCAACATATTAATATGAAATAAATTTGAGCTGCACGAGGACCTGCTCACTCCTATTATCGGATCAATTTTCAAGGGGCTTGTCTGTGCCATATTGTGTGTCAGAATAGCAATCGACTGGGCGGCGTGGAGTGCTTTCTGTCGCGAGAACGCATTGCCCTTGTCTGAAAGCGCAAGATGCAGCCTGATAGTGGCGACGTAGGTCATCATTTTCGTCACAAGGAGGGTTTCCGTTTCAGACTGCTTTACGTCCATTTGATCGACCAAAGGGAAGTGAGTCTTAAAGTCATCGATGAGGCCGTCGAGGCGCCTGAAGGCGTCGTGTGAAATCTGTTCGGTTGGGTTGAACTCGTTATGATTGGAGCCTCTGATAATTGTCGCTTGTTCCAAAAGGACGGCGGCTTTTGCATGGAGAGCCATGACGGAAAATCCTTCGATAGTCGTTCGCTCCAAGAATCGTTTGATTGTGTCACTGCTTACGCGTGGAAGTAGTTGCTGAAGCACCGCATCAGAATGACTTTTCGAGTCGAGTCGAACAGGGCCGGGAAAAAACCTACAAGCTCGTATTCAAGCACATCCATGGGCCATGGCGTGTCGACTCCGATGTTCTGGAGGTCGAAAAACATGGAATGAGACTCCTGGATCGCAATCCAGCAGTTGTTGAGTATAAGTACAGCCCAAAATGCGTCTACGTGTTCGCCTTCCTCGGTGCCGTCCGCAGGAGACAATAGAGTGGAGGTCGACGGCCGTGGTGAACTGGTGGGCGTCGACTCTGATCTTCGACCTCCGGGAGTCCGAATACGGTGGAGGCCGGACGAAAGGGCTAGAGAGACCGCGGCGTTAGCGTGATAATTTCCACCAAGGACTTTGCCGTGTTTGAGGTAATAGTAGGACAAGAGGACCTCGGCCTGTATGCCATGAATAATCCTGTGCGGATGGGAGCTGGAAAGGTCCTTCGGAAGGTGATAAAGGGCGTTGCGTAGAAAATTCTTCTCATTGAAGCCGTCTGGTAGGGATGGAGATAGATGACTGCCCCACAGGTATATAGCGTTCAGAAGGGAAGATGCCGGTCTAGCGTGGTGTCCTATCGGTAGAGGGAGGACAAACGATTGATGGAAGCGTTCGACATTAAGGAAAAATCCAAAACGGGGGCAGTGCTGGTAGAATACATTGATCCTATAGTGATGTTAGGGTGATTCACGGGACGCAAGGCAAACAAACTCACAGAAGCAGCATTATATCCATCGGAGGTTCTTGAACTGAGGTCGGAGCAACACTATTCCTCGGTATAGCGGATGGAGAACTAGACGATGAGGAAGGCCGAGAAATGGGACTCTTGTAGGCTCGAGTGAATGTCAGATGCGGGAGCTAAAGAATGTCGAATTGAACGCACCAGATGGTAGGACAGGCGGAGTATCACAGAGAAATTTTGGATGGGACCCATCAGAATATGGATCGTGTAGGGAGACGGTGGTGGTTTCTTTCACATTCTCGAGCTGGCGAATGCGACTTTGAAGATGAGATATCCTATCCTCCAACATTTGGGATTGGGTGAGACCGCCACCGGGATATTCACAGTCCTCGAAGGCTCCGTTGGATCTTGCACATTGACTGCAGGAGGGTCTGCACCCATCGCATTTCTGCATGTGAACTTATCAGCAATCGCAGGGTCGAACGGGTTTGGAGAAGTGGGTTACAATCTTCCTGCGTCTACAATTGCAACTGTCAGTGGCAACGTACCAGATCTCGTGCGAGACGCGTCGATGCATACCTGCAGTTCATGCATGCCTTCCCCTTTAACATTGTGAGCGATGGTGTCGGGGGGGATAGGGTCGTGGATCTTTAATTGCGAAGGAGAGTTTTCTTGCATGAGGTGAGCTATATATATGATGTTATCGTAACTACCCCGTAGCCCCTGTCATCGGCAGATACTTCCGGCGCCCACGAAGAAATGCACAAGCCTGTAGGCCCCGGATGTTATACCTCCAACCGAGTCGTTCTTGCCATCAGGGTTAAATTGTGGATTAGCGCTCAATGATCAACATGATGTGCGATCAAGAGGTGCCCGGTAGTCCTGAAGATCGTTCAGTTCAGCCCGTAATCAGAATGAACCAAACCAGACACTCGAAATGGCAGCAGTTTCGTAGTGAAGGCAAAGCGTGCAGGGCCAAGAAACAAACGACCAGTTAATTTCCATGATATCGGGGAATGTCTTAGATCGTCTTGTGCTTAGATTTTACCGAATTCCCCGCTATGTTGATAATCGCGGAGAACAGAGATTGATGGGCGCGCTATCACCTGATTGAGCATCGCCATAGGAGTTGGGAGCTTGGGCAACGCTCGAGTTGAACAAAGCCTCAGGGTCTGACACCTTGAGTCCATTTACCTCTCGCCACGCCAACTCAGGATCTACATATTCACAACGGCTTAGTGAGTAAATCCGACAAAGCGGCGAAAGCGGGGTAATATAAACACTATCTCTTACAATACACCAAAAGTATACACACGTCCACAATCCTACTCGTGGGTTCAAAGGCAAACACGATGCTGGGGTATGAAAAAAAAAATTAGACGGTCCGTAGTAGCTGGCATACTCAAACTGGCACGCTCCGATCATTTTTCGGGTAGAACTTGCGCTCCCAGACTGGCGATGAACTCGGCCACGGCCGGCCAATAGCCTGTCTGCACACATGTATCGTCTGGGAAGAGTCGATTGTTGTGAGCTTATAGGTCTGACCTCCAGAAGCACCGCACTCACTGTGGCCTCCATCTTCGAATTCCATATACTTGGCACGCTCTAAGCCCACCTTGTATTCACGACCTCCTAATGTCTTTTTCTCACCACGCCGTGCAACCGCCTCCCAGAGAGCACGCATCTGATCCTTGGGAACGATCTCATCCCTTGCGCCACTCAACATCAAGATGGGAGTTGTTGCAGGAATCAGTGGGATTTTGGATATCGAATCCCATTTTTGATGACACAAGAACGAGAAGGGCCCAAGGACGGGTAAGGCATGTGGTACAAGACTGGGAAGGGACGTGAACGTATTTTCGAGAATGAGGGCTGTGATCTGTGCGTTCATTCGCTCGTCAATGAAGGGGTAGGATCGGGGCTCGCCGTGACATACCTTAGTGGGATTGCGGCTTGCGAGGTCTATGGCAACAGCTCCTCCGATGGATTGGCCGTATAAGATCTTGAAAAGGGATCAATAATCCTGAAGCGGATGAGGAAGAATAAGAATTACAATGGGTGTCTCGGAAAAGATGGGGTTCGACGTTATGTAGTCAAGGCCAGTTTGAGCATCGATCTGCAACCCTGAAAGTATACCGATCAGCGAAACCGGATGGCAACCTCGGCGGGCGTTACCTTTTTCCGAAGGGGAACCCTCGGATAACCCGTAACTGGCTGAAGATTAGTCTTAAGCGTAAGAATTCGATGATCTACATACCCTCGATATGACATCATCAACACGTTACATCGCATCTTCAAGTAGAAGACTTTCGCTAATGGAATTCTGTGTCCGTGGTTTCCCCCGTTTCCATGGAACATTATAACAGTGGGTCTACTGGCAGTAAACTGACCAGATTGTCAGCAAAGATCTCACCTTGGGCGGGAAGGATCGATTAACCTCTTCGTCCGTCACTGTTTCATCATCCTCGATATGGGTCGCGTGTATCGCATCCAATGTTTTCCTCTGAGGGAAAAGATAGCACCGCAGCTTGACCTTGTCCGGTGTCTCCAGTTGAAGGTTCTCATAGGGTACGCCATCTGGAACGGGTACATCTGGAACACCAGGGCAAGTCTTAGTTGATATCCGACACAAAGTTAGTGGCACACACCTGTTCGCGACCCAGGTGGAAATGCGGAGGGGTATATCAGGTAATTTTGGCCATACCACAGCAGTCCTGCGCCTGTGCAAAGCTCAGTTTAGCTAGCCTGGCAGGTGTAGCTTAGCAAGTAAACTGACCGACTGTTGATAGAGTTGCCGCAGTTGCGAGCGTTCCCTGGATTGAAAGGTTGTTAGACATATAGCTAAGCTTCCGACGCGTGGGGTGCTGATACCTTTGCGAACGTTTCAAGAGATGGCAAGAAGTTCGACATCGTCGTTCACGACGACGTGCAGCCACCAGACGGTTCACGCCACGTGGTGATGACAAACGTTTTGCCTTGATCGGTATGACATACATATTCAACTTGGCCAGTCCTTTGTCTTCATTTCCGTCTCCGGAGTCCAGACACGCGGACACGCAGGCAAACATACAAGAAGAGTACAATAAAGGCTTATGACAGCCAAACGACAGCTGTCACCCCGGAATTAAGAAAATGTACATGTCGCATTCCGTTGTACGTCCTTAGATGCCCTTTCGCTTAAAACTTTTTCACTATCGGACTTCCACCAAACACAACTTCGAGCTTCCACACTCTACTCTTCGATAGGCTTGCTTCGACGCCGGTCAGGAATAATCATGGGATTGAGGTCTATGTTTCTGTTGACCGCCGCCGATCTTCAATCCCTCCCTGTGCTGTCGACGCGCCACACATTGACAGATTTGATCAGTTTGTGGAGCGGAAGTGGTGCACTAACCATATTCTTACTCCAATGCTTCAGGTTCACCCAAGGATAATGCTATATATGGCTTAGGTTCATCAAATTTCAGTTCGTCCCTGTTTGAAAAAACTTAGACGATCAGCGAAGCGAGCCACGCGACGTAAAATAACAAACGCCGCGTGTCGATCCCTGGACAGCACATCCCTTAGACTATGAGAGGCCAGCCTGCAATGACCACTGGTCACACAGCGAATGCTATAGCTATAGTGGAGAAGAACGCAGAGAACAGTATTCCTTGAACGTTGCCACGAGGGACGATGGGGGCGCGGCAACAGTGGTACGTACAACTATCCGATCACACGCGGAGCCGGGAGCGATCCTATTTTCATATTCAACATAGCCGCCGCTTCTCTCATGCTTCTCTCATATGTCCTGACGTTTTGGATTCCCATCAGCCAACTGGGGCATATAAAGGACCTGCCTCTGCTGGACATTCTTTATCGACTTCTGTCATCTTCTCTCCCTCGCACTCTAAGCATCACACGTCGTTGCCTCGACAACCCACATTCCTTCATACAATGCCTTCCTTCCGTGCTGTCTTCGTCCTCGCCACCGCCGCCTTCGCGACTCTCAGCTCTGCTGTCCCTGTCGCTCCCGCTGGCCTGCCTAGCCTGGCCACCCTGCCCAAGCTCCCTGTTGGTCTACCTACCTTCCCTCGCGGTCTGCCCGCCGTTCCCGGCCTGTCTACCCTCCCTGGCATGTCTGGGCTACCTGACGTCACCAAGGTTACCGACCTCGTCAGCGGTGTTAAAGGCAGGGATAATGACGTGGATATCACCGCCATTGAGTTTGAGGAACGCGACACTCTGCAATCTCTCCCAGAGATCTTAGAAGGTGCCCACACCAAGCTTACTGCTATCTCCGAAAAGCTGGGTAAGTCCGTTTAATTAATGGGATATGTTCCACTGATTTGACGTTCTGCAGTCACTGTTTGCGATGGCAAGGTCATCGTTGATGTTGAGGTTGTCATTCCCATTATCCGGGAAGTCGAGGAAGTCGTCTTCGAAGCTCTCACTCTCGTCAAGGCCATCGTCGGTCATCCGAAAGAATTTGTTCTCACTCTTGCCGGCAAGGTCCTCTCGATCCCTGAGGTCGCTCGGCTCCTCTGCACTGTCCTCACGGTAAGCAGTTCTCTGTGTACAACGCTCAACTTGTACTAATGTGTCGACTAAAGCTCATCTGCTCGATCCTCACTATCGCCCTCCGCGTTGTCGGGGCTGTGAAGGCCAGCGTTGTCGTTCCCGCCATCGCTGCTGTCGGGTATGTCTATGATTACATTCGCGGACATCTGTGTTCACAATGCGTTTCTTTAGTGCCGTCCTGTGCGAGCTCCTCCACTGCGTGTTTGGTCTTGTTGCTGGACTCCTGGCTGCTGTTGTGCCCATCGCTGGCGCACTCATACAGATCCTCCTTGGTCTGAGCCTTGGCAACGTCGTTGCTATCCTCAAGGTTTAAGGTAAGCACTATGTTATCAGTTTTCATATAATGTTGTCTTATCAGTGTTGGTATAGCTTTGCATTGCTTACGATTCATACATTTGACACGTATCCGTACTTCATCCTATTACCCATACATACCATATCATACCCTTCGTAGAAATAGTCGAGTGGCGATAACATGATGTCTTTGCTGTCTTCTACGTTAGTGCGGTCGCACGGTGTAGTCAAGGTCGACTGAACTGTCCGGTAATAACATAAAGTTAACGGTTGTTAGTCACACGTTGTGAGCGACTTGAATTTTGCCGTTGTCGGGCTGTATCAGTTGCTTGTGGTGCTGTGCTGTGATTTATCCATCTGTTACTGAACTTCCACTTCTTTATTGCAGTTCCTGCTGGTTTTCGTCAGATCAGTCAAGCTCCGTCTTTAGGGCTGAATTTCTGCTTGGCAAATAAGTCTGAATGGTACAGGCTGGAATCTGTTGTACAGGTATATGTCCCGGTAGTTGTGGCATCTGTGGTTGATGACTGTCAATGACGGTCGACCGTCGTCGTCGAGTGGAATTTCTAAATCAATCCAACGCTAAAAAAGGAAAGAGGTGACTAAGCATGTCCGAAGCTGTAACCGATAACAGCCATTGCAGTCTTTCAGCTCCTTTCAGACCTCTTTCACGTCATTCTGTTCTATATTCTTATACCACAAACCCTGGTTGTATCATGTCTCTACCTAAGGTATGTTGCTTGCTGCGACCATACGAGTATTGACTCATTGACTCATGGCAATGTCAGCGGATCATCAAGGTACATCCCTGGACTTTCAACGCGGCGCCGCGAGTATCCTAACGTATTCGATTCTCATACAGGAAACAGAAAGACTTGTGGCCGACCCTGCTCCTGGCATTTCAGCACTTCCGCACGATGACAACCTACGATATTTTGATGTGACCATCGAAGGACCAGAAGGCAGCCCATTTCAACGTGAGTTTTCGTTTCCTGGTCGAATCTGGGAGCATCTTGGGGAGCCTTCTTATTATCCAGGCGGGATATTCAAGTTGGAGCTGTTTCTACCCGAGGAGTACCCAATGGCGCCACCGAAAGTGAGGTTCTTAACAAAGATATATCATCCTAACATCGGTGCGTCCTGATCCATATATTTCGTACATCTGCCATAACAGCCTGAGTATTCTTTTAGATAAACTTGGCCGCATTTGTTTAGATATTCTGAAAGGTGCGTGGAATTGCATTTGAAGACGGCTCGCACGACGATTGAGCCACGCGCTTACTTCAAGATAAATGGTCACCGGCGCTTCAGATCAGAACCGTCCTCCTATCTGTACAAGCCCTGCTGAGCGCACCCAACCCCGATGATCCTCTTGCGACGGATGTGGCTAAGCATTACAAGGAGAATGAGAAGGATGCACAGCGCGTCAGCCAGGAGTGGACGCAGAAGTATGCCAATCTTGATTAGCCTATCAGTTTGATTAGCCTATCAGCTACGGTTGAGATCGGGTGTTCGAGGTATAAGACACGCCAGTTTCTGTTTTACATGTAAACTATCGAAAGAGCTTGAGAAATCTGACCTGGTGATAAGATGAAGTCGCGACCGCTGAGTATTTTTAGATCTGTCATCAATCCTTGCCGCTTGGGGGTCAAGTTTTTCAACCCCAGATTCGAATTGAAAAACCAGGGTGCCTTCTAGGCCCTTGCCTTCTGTTTCCCTTCCCTGATGCAACTCGAAGTGACACGAATGGTTGTCATCCAATCCCCCAAGCAGTAGCGCCGAGTCCCCTCTTACTTTTCGCCACGGTTGAAGCTCAACACCCCGCCGGTCGACGGTCTTGCAGACGACCGCCTTTTAACCACAACTTTCGCGCAAACCATACTGATTAATGCCTACACTCGACTCTGACGTTTCGTATGCCTTGGTGAAAGAGGCCATTGCTTTGTACCGCGACTCGGACCTGGATGTGATCCTCAATCTGGCCTCTACTTGTCGTGTTATCCGTGAAACCTGCCTTCCTGTTATCTTTGCTGACGTTCACTGGCCTCATGGCAATAAGCACGACGAGGAGTCTGGCTTGCTGTTCTTCCCGCCCACCCTATGGCCGTTTTTCAGGTAAGACGCCAATTGAGTGGATTTTGTGATTGGGACATATATCCATTCTATCTTCACAGACATTTTCAACTGATCTGGCCAGAAGACTGGCCTGATGCAACCCCCCCACGTTGGGGAGACAGATATTACATCGGCGGGGATTACCACCCCCGCCACATCGATAAGCTCGTGGCTGCACTGCCCGCCATGGCGTCCCTGTCGTCCTTCTATCTGAGCTGTCCCTTCTATGCCCCAAATGCCATCCTCAATACCCTTATCCAGTGCCCTTCCCTCCGGGATCTGTCGATTTTCGATACCCCGCTGTATATTCCCATGATCCCCAAGGTTCCCGCAGAGTTTCACCTCGAACGCCTGACCATCGTCCCCGTCGCTGAAGCAGTGCGTGTTGGGGAAGGTCCATTCGACGCCCGGTACTCCGAGCGCACGTACTATGTTCGTGAATATCGCAAGAAATACAAGAATGACAGCCTGGCACGTTACGCCGCTACGGCGTACCTTTTCCAGGTCGGCAAGACAGCGTACCTCAAGCATGTGCAGCTGTCGTCCGACCTTTGCTCCCTCGAGGCACTCACGGGGCATGTGTGGCCCGTCCTCGACACGCTTGTCCTCACCGGCCACGCGCCGCGCGGGAACACTGAGCTCCTAGATATGATGGCGCAGATGCCCCGGCTTCGCGAGCTCAGGTTGCTCTTTGCGAAGACCAAGAATGACCCGGGGTTCCGCCTGCTCCCCGGCCACCTCCCCACGGTTAAGAACAACTACCCGAGTATTTTCGGGCAGCTAGAGCGCCTTGCGCTGTCGAATGCATGCAACTTTGATGATGTGTTCCACTACACGACTTCGCTGGAGCGTCTGGTCATCTGCGCCATAATCGACCAGCCGCGCGTGCCCATTGCGCTGAGTCGCGCTGAGATCGATAAGGTCTTGGCAGATATGGCGGTTGGAAGTCGGATGGGCGAGAGTCGGCTTTTGAGACTGAGGATCATGATCGAGGATAAGGTTAATCCAGACCTTTGTTTCGCGGTCGCCAGGCACTGCCCCAACCTCGAGGCGCTGGAAATTGAATTATGTGGGTATCATGATGGGAGATCCATATACGCCTGGGTGGGTGTCCAATCATTTTGTCCTCGTTATACTTGGCTGATGAAGCGTATTATCTTTAAGGAGGAATTCTCGGAAGCTTTTTCGACGCTGACGCACCTCCGCGAGCTGCGCATATGCATTCAATTCCCGGAGTTCGACGAAATGGACACTTACGAGCCGTGGCGCGCGGCCAGGCGGGAGTGTGCGCTATTTCTCGCGTCCAGGATCACGACGCTGCAGCGTGTGGGCTTCGAGTATCGAAAACGCACGGGGACGCATCGGTTTGAGGACAGCTGGCTTGAATTCGATGTGCAGCGGGACGGTGGTATGAGCGGAGTGGAGCTTTATGAGTTGGGACCGTCGTGGTACCCATTCCCTGAGGTATGGACCCCGGTTCCGCCAGGTAAGAATATCTTGTAGCTTGGGGCGCGATTTATGTCAGGGTTTTATGAGCCTCCTACTTTCCTGGTCTGTCAATTTTCTGGGATAAAATGACTAAAAACATACATACTCTTACGGCCGATGTGGATGGACAGATACATAGGCGCCGATACGTATTTAGGGATTTGATTTTTCGGTACTTTGGGTTGGGTTTCTACGTGGTTTAGTCTACACTTACGAAGTCTTCGATATCCTTCTACTTTGCCACAGTTCATAAAAAGTACTCTGAGACTAGGTTGGCGACGTAGAGAAGGGTATGAAGTCAGCGGTCACTGATACTGCTCGCGGAGTAAGTAACAACGATACTTTGATCATGTCCCAGCTCAGGAAAGTTCTGGATCCTGCCATTGTGGTTGTCTACTACAATTCGACACTGGTTTTGAACAAATCCGATGTACGGGCGATCATTCGAGTCGGAAGCTTTTCTGCCCAATCTGCCCTTGTGCCCTTCATCAATACTTCCGAAAACCGTCCGTGACTCGATTCCTAGCGATCTTATCTGTGTAGAGGCGCCTGTGGCTCGTGCGAGCTCTTTATTTGTGCCCTACTTGTCGCAATGCTGCCTGTCTTGTATATATTGGTCTCGTCTAAGAGTGCTTGGTTTGACAAGGAATATTCGCCTTCCTCGGAACTCAGCTAGCATGAGTAAAAAGACCTAAAAAAACGCACTGCGGCGGCGGAAAGCCGCTTGTCAGCGGAGCTCCCATCACCTGCTCACCATGGTGTTGGCGGCAATGGTCTACCGTTTTAGGCTCTGGTCCGCCGTCTAGGCTCTGGTCTACCGTCCAGACGTTGTCTACTCTGCCCGGGCCCCGCTCATGATGCAGATACTTACTACATCGGTCCAACATCCGCCCCCTGGTCACACGCGGGTATCCCGCCCGTCGCTGGGACGCAATACTCGTTAGACACACCTTGTGGATGACTGGGCGTTTCGGATCTTGATCCTTCTCGCGTATGACTTCCATGTCACGATCACGGTCGGTCCCTTGCTTCCAAGCAGCCTGCAAGCACAGAAACCGTTCTGTGAAGCGCCGAACTTTCATCGATTCGCCTATTTGACCCGTTGTGGGTACCACCGTAACTATATTCTGGCATGCCACGCGGATATAGCTCGGGCAGCGCGGCTGTAATCGATGCTGCGTTCTTCATCCATTCAGTTGAA
This sequence comes from Lyophyllum semitale, assembly GCA_018851285.1. Lineage (NCBI taxonomy): Eukaryota > Fungi > Basidiomycota > Agaricomycetes > Agaricales > Lyophyllaceae > Lyophyllum > Lyophyllum semitale. The sequence goes on along the minus strand of JABCKH010007798.1, from coordinate 14,736 downwards.
TAGAACGTTGTGAGTAGCTACTGATAGTAATTGCTCATTGAGAATGAGGGTTATGCTTACCTGTCAGATCTTTGTTTGGCAAGCGTTCGCGAGGGCGATGCGCTGCATGATGTGAGCTTGGCGCCCAAGATACTTGCAGACTGCCGCCACCCACCAGCTTCTGCGATCTCAACAAGCCATCATCTGGTCATCATTCTGATTGACATATGTCGGCTTAACAGGCTGGCCAGTGAGAGAGACCATTCTGAAAGTCCTGAAAGTTGAAGCAGCTGCACGATGAAGGTTCTGACAACCATCATGCGCAGAGTGGCATGACAGCGTCAACGATACGACATCCAAGTACATCCCACACGTATAGCCCAAATATTTCACCGCCAGGGGATGTACAGCGCTTGTCAAAGGCCTGTATTAGTATCAACCTATGTTGTTGTCTCAAATCAATCAGTCAGTAACAGTTGAGTACACAATGAAAAAATTCTTATCCGAGTCGTTGGATGATGTGATGATGAGACCTTACCTAAGCACGGGTAATACCACCGGAATACACGCTCATCGTGAGGCTCCTGCACAGACGTTCGACTTCCCAGGTCTGTGAGCAACCATCATGTCCTCCAATTGCCCTCCCCAGCTGCATCTGGAACTGCCCCCGAATACCACTTCCTTCAAGCGTTCCTTTGACCAATTCGGCTTTGATCTCGAGAGTCCTTTGGGAGTGTCTGACGGCGCCGGGGCCAGCGGGAGCGATGGAAACGATCGTAACAAGCGGGCGAGGAGCGCAAGCAGCTTTTCAGATGATGATGTCTCTATAGGTGGCTCTCAATCGTCCACATCAACCTCAGGCTCCAGTTCGATGAGCGACTCTTCGCATGAGCCCACAGCTGGAACTCATTCGGCCTTAGCAGCCACACGCCCCGCCACCACATTAGGCGCACCACATTTATCATTGGATCTTCCACGCTCATCTTTTGAATCACCAAGACTTCGAACACCAGAGATGCGGGACATTGATATGACGGATTACCAGCTCGTCGAAGCAGAGGATGAGGATGAGGATGAGGATGAGGAGCCAGCGGCCGTGCCAAACGCTTCTACAGCTGCCGTTACATCCCAGGCCGACGAAGCTTATAGGTTATCCCTAGAACGATTCAATGCATTCGATACCCAAATTTCTGCACTGCGTCGATCTCGTTCGCCAGGCTTACCACGATCGCCGACGCCACCACCAGTCTTGCCCCCTCTAGAACTATTGGGAGAGGAAACGCAGATAAACACCAACACCACCTCATTTCTTCAACCCCCTGCACGACTTTCACCGCCCTTGCCAAACTCATTCTACGGATTTAACCTGCCGAGGTCCCAAAGACCAACCTCCGGAACTGCTGGTCGAGTCGAGGCACGTCAGGAGGATCCAAGAAGGCTGCCTCATGAATCACACACCTATAACTTATCTCATACAGATGACGTATGGAATCGAATCACGCAGGATGTGCGATCTAGTGGGGTCGGTGAACACCAATTACCATGGTTTCACTGGCCTCCCAGTGGAGAACTGGAAGCTGGGAACCAGGACGATGAGGAGCCAGATGTGCACCAACCTGTCACTGTTCGGCCCGATAGCCCTGTTCCTGCAATCGGAGAACTGCGGTCCCCTTCACCTTTGTTTGACGACCTAGATGAATTACAGCCCTCAACAAGCACAAGGAGGGTAAGTGATCATACCACGCCGCCAACGCTGCCTCCCATCCAGGACCACGACGAATCGTGGGAAGATCCTCTGGAGAGTCTAGGGATGTTCTCGTGGAACGGCACTCTACGGCCAGATCTTCCAGCTCGTACAACACAACCCCCCTCTCTGTCCCGCATCTCAATACCTAGAGGTCTTCCGGCTATACGTGACCTCAATGAAGAGAACCGTTCGACCGCAGGATCTTCAAGTTCTGACACCAATGCTCAGACTCATACCCTTCCCTCCCCATTCGCTCAAGATCTTGCTGGATGGTTGGATGATGATTCTGCTGCGAATTGGTTCGTTCCTTCGTCTAGGGAAGAGCCGAGATCGTCCCAGCCATCCAGGGGTACAACCAACCCGAGCAATACCCCGAGCGGTAATAATGGCGCGAACTCTTCTGCCGTCCTGGATTCATATGCCGCTTCTCGCCTGGAGGCGCTGCATGGCATTGGGGAAGCCTTGCAAGGCATCGGGCGTGTTCTCCAGGAAAGCGAGATCACGCTGCGGCCTTACCTCATGGATACTTCCACCACAGCAGAGAATGACGACCATGCCAGTTCAACTCGTTCTTCTTTGAGAGGTAGTTCGAACACTGAAGCTCGCACGAGCGGTTGGAGATCGTCTGCTGGGCCAAATACAAATAGTAGTAGAGGTGAGGCGAATCAAGAAAGTCGCAATTCCTCAGCAGTGCCTCGATGGCTGAGACTCAGCGCGCCACGTTTGCCGTCGCCTTTGGAGGACCACATGCGGCCATGGTTAGCAGGTTAGTCTTCTCTGTCCATTTCTATAGTCGTGCTCATCTTCTGGCTTTTTCGCTTTTACAGAAGGACACAGTCCTGAGGAGTCTTCATCGCCCGCAGTAGAGCCGTCAATGTCGTTTGACGAGTTCAGGGACCTGTACGCTAGGTATACGCCAGCCGACCAACCGAGGCGAGCCTCACCTTCCGCAGAGCCCGCAGCGGTTGTTCAAAGCGCTGCTGCAAATGACAATCCTGTCTCACCCAATGAGGATGATAGTAGCGACATGCTCGCCTCATCTTGGTTTGGTTCAGCGGATACCAACCAGTCGTCTGGACAGCCTGAGCCTTCTGGAGCAGCTGTAAGCGAACGCCATTATCCTGCCTCATCTGAAACTCGTGCACAGACATCGTCCAGGACGACTGCATTTCCATGGTCGGCAACAGATGAATCGCAAGATGATGTCCAGGGCAGACCGGACCGCCATGCCCCGGCCGAATACATGTTAGGCACTACTGGTCCTCTTCCAGCTCCCTTTCGTCATCGCCCTCGCCCCCAAGGTCATTCTGGTAACCGAAGCACGGACGCTGGGCCATTTGGCGTTCGCCCGACGACGACAGCCTCTTCCTCATCCGCATCATACGTGTCGACTCCAAGTCTTCTCCGCCTCCGTTCACGTCCATACGTGAGCCAGTCAAGCACACACATGCATACGCACACGCACTCTCACTCACTTTCTTCCATGCGTGGTGATGACCCGCCTTCCACATTAGCTGAAAACCCGTCTGAAGCTCGTCGTCGAATTGCACGACTTAACCTGATACAGATGCAACGGGAAAGAGCGGAGGCGCTGCTAACTGATACCTGGATACCTCCCCCTCGACCATCCCGTAATTTTGAATCACAACCGCGACCGCGTCGCCCCTCCCCTCCTCGCGTAGCCTTCACTCAGCTTGTTGCTGAGGAACGTGAACGAAATAGGTTGCGTACATTGCCTATTCGTCTTCGTCGCGATGCGCTTGCTGGCTTGTCATCGGATGCCTCCTCCAACCTCTTCGATGTCGCGGTGGATTTGGACAGAGGGCGGTCGTCACGACCTAATAATCCGACGACGGGAGCTACTGCTGAGCGCTTTACTCGACCAGGCGTCAGCCTAGATCATCGCAGGTTTGGAGGCTCTGGTCCTCCTACAAGTGAACCGCAATCATCGGATATTGATTCTCAACGACGGCGTGATTTGCTTAGGGACTTTGCCTCAAATCGCGCGTTGTCGAGACAGATGAATTCCTCTTCCGATCGCGAGCCCTACAGAAATTATCTCCCGATACCTTCACTTCCATCACCTGAACTCGATGGAGTGTTCGACTTCACTGCTTCGCATAGCACTGGCAACAGAGATTTCGAACAGCGGCCCTCCAATCTCTTTTCTGAACGCGCCCCTTCGGCTGGGGCGCACCGATCACCGTCACCCACGAGCGCTCATGAAAGCGGCTGGCGCCGTAACAGGTCACCTACACGACTAACGCAGCCCGTGCGTCCCATTCGTAGGGATTTCAATCCGGACTCTTTCGCACCTGGACCGTTTAGGAACACGATCCAGAGGTTCTACGAAGCGAATAGGGCAAGGGAAGTTCGCGCTAGTGGCTCTCAGTCTCAGACACAGCCCCAGTCTCGTTACACTCCGCCTTCTATTCCTCCACTACCCTTTGAAGATGATGACCCGCCTTCGCTTTATCCTCCCGACCGCCAAGAGGGCACGAATGCCGCCCAGGTACGCAGTTATTTCTGAATCAGACATTCTGACCTCAAATTCTTTGTGCTATAGTTGCAAGCTTTTCTTGTCCGTTACCCTCCATCGTTGGGCGAGACAAATTCGCCTACGTTCCCTCATGATAATACACCATCATTCGGCGGAGCTTCACGCTGGCTCTATGATGACGATACTTTCGGACGCTGGCCCCGACCTCCTGCTCCAAACCCAAATAATAGCAACAGCTCTGGGGCATCATCCCAACCTTCCGACCTACACAACTTCCTCTCCCGCCGTCCTCGCATGGAGGCATCAAGGCTTGAGGATCCAGACAATCTTGGGCGGCCTACATCGAGCGGGGACGAAGATGGATTCAACCACGCTCTCGAGGTCTTGCGACATGACGGCCTGAGCATCCCTCGCTCCCAGGAACTCATAAACCGGTATCATCGCGAACGCCAACGAGAGCCTAGGACATTCACGACGCCTGCTTCACCGTGGGGTATTATCGAGCAAGGCAATGAGCCTTCTCGTCGAGCGGCGGAGTCGACAACGAATGAACCACCATTACCACGTTTGAGGAGAGCGCATAGGGATCCGTTAAGCTTTGAAACTAGCGAAGACGAGACTGATTACGCATCTTCTATTTCCAACATAACTGCCGAGCGTGCACGGTTACTGAGGGCGAGACGCTTCAGGCGACCGAACTTCGAGCTTGGCCCTGTCTTCCCCAATGGTGTCCACGAATTTATTAGAATGGGAGGAGTGAGGAGAAGCAGGGCATTAGGCGATTACATGGTATGTCCCGTATTTCTTACCTCTGAGCTCACTTTACTGACTCCTCTTGGCCTGTCCTTCAGAGAGATGAAGACTTTGACGAATCATACGAAAGTCTTCTTTCTCTTGCTGCAACACTTGGAGAAGCAAAACCACGCTGCACGCCGGACAGCGTCATTTCCGGGTTGGAAACTGGCCTGTACAAGGATTGGAAAACCGCTGATAGTGACCATCGGTGTCCCATCTGCTTGGATGACGTATGTTTTTAACCCGACACCATCACTCGTACTTCACCTGAATCAATCAATTTTCTTTCCAGTATCAACCCGAGGACGCCCTATTGAAGCTTGCCGATTGCTCGCACTGGCTACATCGGGAGTGTCTGCATGTGTGTTTCAGGTTTTTTTCCTGCCCAAACATCACTCGCTGATATGTTCTTCTAGCAATGGCTTAAAAGCGCAAGTACCTGTCCTGTGTGTCGAAAGGCAGTCAGCGGAGCTTCCGGCGAGGGTTCCTCGTCAGCCCGACGAGGACACCGTGACCCTGCACACGAAGCTGGTCCTAGCCGGAGGAGAGGAAACCCAAGAAATGGGTCTGCGGGTGGCGGCAACGCGTCCAATAGCGATGGTTTTGGCGGTGGCGGCCCAGGGATAGGCGAATGGATGCCACCGTGGAGGTACGGGCAAGGATCCTGATCCTAAATCAAGTCACATCATGCCGTTCGATCCTCTGATATCTATGCAACCTGCTTTCATTATATCGTGTCAGCACTGTATCCTCCGCTCATTCACGTATCATCTTTCCAACCACAGTTCTACCACTCATGTTGATCTAGCTTGTATAGTATTGACGTTATTCACGAATCTTACGCCCTAACCCCTAGATTGTTTGGATGTGTACTAAGTATATTCTGTTGGGATAGGTGTTGATGGTGGTATTAAGCCTTTTTGTCAGGTATTGTAAGTATAAGCAAAATGTACAATAGAAAGTCCAACTCTCCCTTAAGAATAAGATGAGCCGTGGACACGTATATGCAAGAAGAAACCAAATATCCCGAGGTACAGTAAAAGCAGATAGCGAACGCCGTCTCCACCAATCAATCATACATCTGCATAGTCGCCTCCAGCGCATCCATGTCGAAGGACATCTCGCCAAACGAGGAGTCAGCGTCGGGGTTGACTTCGGGCGACGGCGGGCGGGAAAGACGTGAATATTCCTCGTCGTGCAGTTCCACTTCTGGCTGAAGTGGACGACGGGATGCAGAGGGCCGGCTTTGAGCCACCGGTAAGTTCGCCTTGGGCACCTCCTTCTCCACCCGAGGCGGATTCGATCCAACGGCTGGTCTCGAACTCGGATATGCATGTGCAGGGGAGACCTGAGAGGATCTCAGTACAGGACGCGAGGTGTCGACAGGTCTCTGGTTAGGCGCTGGGCGGGGTAAAGGCTGCGAGAACAGCAGGGGGGGTTTGAACCCTTTTTGCCGCATTGGGAGGGTGTTTTGATGGGCTGGGGTTGGTACGCTGTGTACGCGGCGCATGCCGAGGGCTGGTGGGCGAGTCGACTGTGAGGGAGCGGGGACGCTGGGGAGCGGTGCGGGATGGTGGTGTGGGATTGGAGGAGCTCTGATCGGGTCCTGCCGATGGTTATGTTTTTCGGTGAGGAGAGGATGTAGTTTTGGTTTGGGGGCTTGGAGAGTGGGGTTGGAATGGTTTGTCGGAGGAGCCGCGTTTGGGGCAGAGATGGATGAAGTATGGGCGGATAATGAAGACGACTTGGTGCCAACATATGTTGGGGCGGCATTAGTCTTGTCGTCTGGCTCAACATCCACCGAAGTGTTTGCTGAGTCCACGTCCATTGTTATGGATGTGTTGATTGCATAGGGGGAGGAAGACGATGTGACTGGGGATGATGCAGACGTCGAGGAGGACGATGACGACGATGACAGTAGAGACATGCGTTCGGTCCCGTGAGCCCTGGCTTCAGGAACGAAGCTCTCCCTTTGTTTTCCCTTTTCCCAGCGATTGATTTCCTGTCGCTGAGCGACGGAATGTGGCATGGATGCCCGTCTGGTCTTTAACGCAGCAGCGAGATGAGGCGCCTTGACCATCCGTTTCGAAGGACCCGTTGCATCCCTGCTTTTGGCTAGTTGCAGGAACGCATTCTCGTCCATCCGTTCCGAGACGTTCTGGCAGGCTGCAAGGACGGTGGGGCGGTCTTTATGCCAAAAAGAATCATCTGGTGCGGGGGGCGGTTTTGAGGAGATGGAGGAGGCCGAGTCTGACCCCAATCGTGCACGTAGACTTGAATTTGTACGCCTGAGAGGTCGAGACCTGGTTGTAGTATGCTCGAAGGAGGCTGCGTTTACTGGTTCGGCGGTAGAGTCGTCATAGCCGGGCCACGTCGTTTCGTGCTGGATTCGACGTTTCTCTGAAGATGATATAAGGAGCAAATAAAGTGGAAAAGAGTTGTTACAACTGACCTGGCTTTTTAGACACTTCCAATAAAAGAGCATGCAGTGCACTAGGTTGTGAACTTGCCCAGTCCACCGAATCCACCTGCGGCTTGGGAGGTGACAAAAGGAAGTGGTAAGGCTCTGTTTGAGAGGCCTGCTCGATTTCGATATCAAAGTTCATTGTATAACGATTCGAGGTTGGGACAGGCTGGGGTTTTATAGAAGAGCGTGGCCGGTGGCTTTCCTTCCGCATTCCCTTTGTCGAAACGAACCCTTTGTTCGGATCCTCCGTGTGCCAAACTTTGGAACTGAGAACCTTTGGTGAGCTATTCTTTCCATTGATCCCTATGAAATAACTCACCACCGCTATGACCTAGTAACGCTTCCAAATTCAAAGGCGAAGTCGAACTTTGTTGGTGCAGGCGCGCTCTCTACATGCAAGCAATTGATAAAATTCTAGAAATGCTGCAGCAGCTGAACAGGACGCTAACCTGCTCAGCCTGTTGCAGTACTATTAGTCGTCCTCGGCGTCGCAAGGTTGTTGCAAGTTTCCCGACAGTCGGATGGGAAAAGCGAAGAGTCACGGCACATGACCGACGTGACGCTGACGCGACAAAGCCTTGCAACCTCAACAGGGCCAAATAACTGGCGCGTCGTCGGCCGTTTAACGTTTATCTGCCACCAACAAACCACCACCTCGTCTCTCACATCAGATCTGCTCTCATGTGGTGTGTCGCATATATAGTCGTACAGTGTACAGGTCGACATATTCGACTCCATCACCTATAATACTCTCCTCGAATCTTTAATACCGTGACGGGCCGACGTGGTCGATACGCCCGCAGCCATCCATTGTCTAGCGGCAGCTAGCTGCCAGGGACGGAGGGGCCATAACTCAGGCCTGCGTAGAGCTGGTCTCCCTTACATAGGTTCCGTTCTTCGGCAGTCCATTAGCCATAGTTCGTTCTCACCTTACTAACACAAATCATTTCAAGCACCGAGTTTGAATGTCGTAACAGGACTTTGACAGCGATGGCGCAATTTATAGGAATAAAAACCCTGCCCATGGCCTGCATACATACTTTGATACGACCAAGAACGGCTGCATCGTCTTTTCTGTAAAATTCCAGAATATAACCGACAAAAGTCCTGCAGGTCCAAAGTCTCGACCGAGGATATTCCAGCTATGTTCAAGAACTGGACGACTCACGCCAGCTCACACCACCTTTCGCAACCTAGGACGAATTGTTCTTGAGAAATCATCAAATTTGCCCGTTAAAGCAATGCGCATATATTGAACAGTGGCAATAGAAGGTAACAGAAGCCGCGCTTCTAACGCCGCTTGATGCCTTCTCACAAGGAATGAGCAAAAGGCGAAGGGAAAATTCAACGCTCACCATTTGAACATGAGAATCTTATCCCTATCCTCAACAACACTGTGCCAGTGGCTACTCCTTGCAAGTTCCGCCTCAGCGGTGGCCGGCATAGGTGTCCTTCCGAAGCAGATAAAAAACCTCGTCACTTTCGGCGACAGCTATACTGACGTCGTCAACATCTGGGACGGCGGTGTCACATGGCCCGTATATGCTGCAGGCTACGCTCAACTGGCGCTATTCCCCTTCGCACGCTCAGGAGCGACGTGTTCCAACAACATTACATTCCGGCCCTTCCCGTCGATCTTTGAAAGCCAGCTCCCCCTGTACTTCACGGAGAAGGAGAACGGTTCGTTGAAGCTCGATCCCAGGGAGACGATTTACACGTTGTGGATTGGGACAAACGACGTGGGCGTCAATTCGCTCATTTCTGGGGGCAACAAAGCATCGATCGTCGACGTTACCACTTGCATGGTGAACTCGGTGAAGGTTCTGTATGAAAGTGGTGCAAGGAATTTCCTGTTCCAGAACGTCAGCGGCCTTCTTGCTGCATGGGTGCATTATCACTAATATCAACATCAAAGATGATCCCTTTAGAAACGGTTCCGTTGTACGCACCAGATTCATATCCGAACGGGTATTGGAGGGCACGGAGGAATACGACAGAATGGAGCGTTTTCATGAGGGAGCTCGTCTTGTCCGGAAATGCCCTAACGAGCCTTATGTTGGAAGCACTGGCCCCAAGGCTCCCTGGCGCACACATTGGTAAATTTAATCATGAAGGAAGATACACCGAAGCTCACAATCACACTGTAGGAATATTTGATTCCCATGGGCTCTTCGCCGACATGTTCGCACACCCGGCAGCATATCTCAACGGCATCGCGCCGCTGAATGTAACGGGGGCCGTAAGATCATGCATGTTTGAGGAGAATGGGTCCACAGTAATCTGCACGACAGTCACTGGTGCTGCAAGGGACAGCTTCCTCTGGTATGTTGCATCTATCGTGCGGGCGCGGAAGCTGATACCGGTCAATAGGTTCGACGAGCTTCATCCCAGCGAGCAAGCGGATAGAATTGTGGCTCGAGAGGTCGCCAATGTTGTACAAGGAAAAAGAAGTCGGTGGGCGAGATGGTTGAGCTAACGGAGAGCTGGGATGACGAACAACAGTAGTTCGCGATGGGAAAGATCGATTTATTCAACTGAAGGGCATCGTCAGACAATAAACTGGTTTCTGGGAATACGTACATACATGGGAACACATTCATTCATTTTCTCGTTTGTAAACTCCACTGTTGTTGCGGTTTCGACCATGAGCACGAAAATTTCCGATAAGCAGCGGCCCTCGGCGCGTCTCAATGATAATTCCCTTTATAGACGCCCGTTTTCAATTGCGCATCGATATGTGACAACAGCCCGCAGTTGGCAGCAGTTGGGATTTTGCAGGCTGAATGTGAGTCTCGAGATAACCTAGTGTCCTTTTCGTGCCTTGAAATCCGATGGCAGAGTAAGAATCCATGAGTGATTCAAGCGTGGAGGTGGGCGGGAGTAAGGTGAGGTTGTGTCGTCGGAGTTCAACTCCGTTTTATTACCTGCCACCAGCCAGCATCCTGGCTGACCGCGTCCATGACGCGTCCATTCTCTCTCACCAGACATTTGCGGGGTTCACTGTCTGGGCAGGAATCTTGTTAATATGAGGAACCTTCTCGCAAACGAGCTCTCATCAAGAAGTTACGGACAGGAACTCTGTCACTGGACTCTGTGATATACAGCACTATAGGGAATCAATTATCGCAAATGTAAGCAAGACGTTCTATCTATGGAGTCTATATGCTAATGGGAACATTTCTAAAGTATATATAACGAGTCCAGAGGTCGAGCAAAATAATGAGATACAAAACGATACGAATCCACGGTCCAAGTCCGAGTCCGAATCCTAAGCAACAGAAGTGAGCAAGCAGTCGTCCGTCCATATATATGCTATGCTAATGGGAGATTTCTAAAGTATTCGAGTCCAGAGATCGAGCAGAAGATATTATACGAAGTCAAAAATCCAAGCAAGCAGTCCGAGTCCGAGTCTAAGCTCCGAGCACCAAGCACGAAATTCCGAGTCCGAGTCCAGGATGAGGAAGAATAGACCAGATAAAGATGAAGATGAAGATGAAGAACGAACCGAATCCCTTCCCGAGCTCCCCATGAACTCAACGAACGAAGAACGAGAACGTCAGGCATCCAACTCGTCAGTTGTCCGCCCGACGCCCATAGCCCGAAACGGTACCACATTCTGCCACTCGTCAGCGACAGAAGGGCCCTATTCCGAACCTCGTCACTGCCGCTCCACTTCGTTCAAGAGCTCCTACACACCTCACCACGACACAGAAGCCCTTCACCGCCTCTACGTTCCCCTCGACGTCGTCCCAACCGCCACAATAAACGTTTTCTGACGAGATGACGGTGGAGAGGCCCGCGCCATCGAGAATCGTATCATCCACGACGGCGGTGGTGGATGTTTCCTTCTGATCGGCCAGCTTGTCCCGTTTCATGCCATGTGCTATCTGAGTCATCGGCCTGGGAACGTCTGGGAAGACGCAGTCGACGGGCCCATGGCAGCGTTTAGTTTCGGAATATATGCCGATGCTGACTGCGAGGGACGGAAGGGGGCGGAGGTAGAGCTCAGGATGTCGCTCGAATGTCCGAGATCAATGGATGCAGGAGGCTGGAAGGACATCAGCACTGACAAGACCTCCCCCAATGCCGGCTCAAACCCGTCACTCCCAGCCTGTCAAACAGCGTGCTCGGCTTTCGAGGAGGCGTCTTTTCTACCGCCTTCTGCGATCCTTGGCGGACGTGGTCGACGGGCCACTTGCGGCGTTTTTACGTTCGTTGTCTGGCGGCGTTGGTTGTGAGGGAAAGGGAAGGGAAGGGTTGGAACTCAGATCTAGGATGGTGGTACTTTTGGGGCAGGCGCGTGCTGAGAGAAGGCGGGTAACGAAGATGCGGATGAAGATGAAGGAAGAATGCCGCTCCTCAAGCTATCCGTGAATGCAGCGAACGAAGCACGAGAACGTCGGGCATTCAACTCGTCAGTTGTCTGCCCTCAGTCCGAAACGATACCCATCCTGCCACTCGTCAGCGGCAAGAGGGCCCCGTCCCGAACCTCGTCTCTACCGCTCCGTTTCACCACGACACAGACGCTCTCCGAGTCGACACCCTCTCCATGCAATCATCGACACCCTCCTCCGAGTCCCCACAGCTGAGCGCGTCACTGGACACAGAGGTTGAGGGACCAGCCCTCACACTTGACGCCTCCGAGTTGTCGATTGGGGAACTCGGGCCTGCCAACGCGATCAGGCCTTCTCCTTCCGAAGGCGTAGTCTCCCTCGTTGCCAGAGACCCAACTTCGATCTCGGCGTCGTCGTCAAGCACGGCATCGCCAGGAAGGGCAGTGAACAGCTGTACTGTGTACACTTGCATGAGGACGCGTTTCCTCTGCCTCCGCTCCCGGTTCTGCAATCTCTTCCCCCCGTAAACGACAGGCCCGGTCGACGAACTTGCTGCCGCGTCTTCGGTCATATCGTCCCCCTGTGATGGCTGTGAGGGATGGGAAGGGGTGGCGGTGGCGCTTGGCGCAACAGCAGGAGTGGCGTCGGGAAGCCCGAGACGACCAGAGGCGGCAGGCTAGACGAACGAAACAACTACATCAGTGACTGATCGAGGGAATATAGAAGAACGGACATACATTATTCAAGCCCTCTTCGATCTTGCCGATCTTAGGGCACGGAGCATCAAGGCCGCCGCCTCCCTCAATCTCCATGTCTGCCGTCTCACGGCCTTCAACACCACTGGCAACGACACTGCCGGTCTCCTGGTTCCCCCCGCTGGAAGAAATCGCACTTTCTTCCGAATGCGTCTCCGTTCCAGTTTCAACTTCGACTTCGGCACCATCGAGGATGTCACCGTCGAGGAGAGCTCTTCGCTCCGCGGCCCTTCCAGCGCGCTTCCTCTGTTGTCTCACGCGGTTCCTCGACCGTTTTATTTCATTTCTAGGGGACGCGTCTGATGGGCCCGCTGCTGCGTCGTCGTTTTCGTTTTCAGCAAGTGCTAGTTGTGGGGAACGGCAAAGGATGGTGACTGAGCCGAAAGCGAGGCTGGGGGCACTGTTTGAAAGTCCCTCAGGGGTAGAAGCGGAAGGCTAGATAGTAGGAAGAAGGACGTCAGTGCATGAACGAAAGGAGATCGAAAAGAAGGCGTACCTTCTCAGCCTGTGCTACTTGGATGGCCGCCATGGCCTTCTCAAACGCAACGTTTGTCCTCGCCTCTCTTGCCAACCTCTTCTTTGCTTCCGCCCGGGCCGCCAACTCAACGTGCCGCGCCTCCGCTTCCGCCCTGGCACGCTCCTCCTGCTTTGCTCTTTCCGCCGCCGCCGCCTGAGCGGCCCTCTCAGCAACCAGCCTGGCCTCCGTCTCCTCTGCGAGTTTTTTCCGCTCCGCCTCTACGGCCAACATAACCTTCTCTAGGGCCAAACGTTCCCGTTTCTCTCTTTCCTCCCTCGCCAGCTTCTCCGCCTTCCGCCTCGCGAGCCACTTATCTTCCTCCTGTTTTTTACGGTCCCTCGCCAGCTCCCTCCTCTCGCGCTCTAAGACAATCAACGGCGCCGGCTCTGGTGGCGATGTAGCTTTGAGTTCGGGGACCCAGTAGCCGAGCCCATTAAGCCTCACGCCGAGGGGCGCGGGGCCCATCTGCTTCTTCGGGATAGGCGCCACCTTAGTTTCAGTTTCGCGTTTGCGTTTGGATCTCGGTTTAGAGGAGGAGACTTTGGGCGCCGCTTGCGAGGTCGACGTTGATGCAGATGCGATTGTAGAGGTGGAGGTTGCGGGTTCGAAGCGCACATTGTGCGCGTCATAGGTGTCATTGTGCTGGGGCGGGCACTTGGAGGAGCTGTTCTCCGAAATGGGCTGGGCGGGGACCATGTCAGGCATTGCGGGCGACTAAGAGTCCGATTGCAGATCAGTACCAGCAATGGATTGAAGAAGAAAGGCAAGCTCACCATAGAAGCGTTATGATCTCCTTCCACGATCTCAGCCTGACCCTTCTCTGCTGGGGCCAGCGTCTCTACCGTTATCTTCTGCTCCGTCTCCTGCTCCTCCTCGACATCGACCTCGAAGGCAAATGGCATCTCAGCTTCAGCCAAGTTCCCACTATCGTCTCCAGGCGTAGGCAGATCCTCCTCGTCATCTGGTAGAGGAATCGACATCGCGAGCTCCAATTCTAGGGGAGTAGATTCCCACAACCCCTCGTCGTCGTCGGGCAGTAAGACAGAGAGTGCCTGTGACACCTCGGAAGGCACCGTGCGGTCCTCGTCCGACTGATCCTTCTCTTCATCGTCGTTCACGACCGCAACGCTATCCTGGCGAGTCGCGGTCGCGTCCTTCCCTTCAGCTTCAACACCCTGCTCACTAGCGGTCGCCGACGCGATCGCCGTTGCGAGCATGCTTCGAGGCGCCGCGTTCCTCTGCAATGCTTTTTGTACAGCTGCCGTCATCGTCGTACGGGCTAGTGGATGTGTCGCCATGGCGTGTGTGCTGTGAAAAGCTGGTGGGGCGACGGCCACTTCGCGTTTGGGCGCGTGGTCGGGGGAATTATGAGCAACGATGATACAGGAGATAAGGATGGCCATGAAGATGGTGCGGTCGTCGTGGGTGGGCAACGGGAGGTCCGGCGGGTCGCTGACGTCGTCCAATGGCGAGGAGCTGTCTTCGTCGTCATTGCGGTGTGAGGCTTCGTTGGCGGGCTCCTGGGTGTCATCAGCATCCCCGCCATGGCTGTTGTCGTCGTCGCTATCTCCAACGGGCTGATCACAGTCGACGCTGCTAAAATCGCGCTGACTGGCCCGCTTTACGGCGACTGTCGCGGTGC
>JABCKH010007797.1:7151-29360 GCA_018851285.1 Lyophyllum semitale | reverse complement strand
GAAAGGGACCAGGAAGGGTGCAATGGCCTGCAATCTTATCTGACTATCTCCTTTGTTTGGCTCAGGCACCGCCTCCACGTGATGATTTTTCAAAATTGCGATTTTCACAAAAATATGCAAACGGCAGTAACATACGAGTATGAAACAAGATGAACCTGAAAGGACGTACGAAACGCGTTTCCCAATTAGGATGAGTAACCCAAACGGGCGATCATTAATCATCAAGTGATCATGCATCATGATCCAGATTCGAAGCTTTTTTTAGCTGTCGTCTCAATGTTGCCTACCTGAGCGCTGAGCGCTTAGGCTCACTAAGCACCTCACACCAAAACGCGTGGACGTTCTCGGTATGAGACAATGTACCTGAGCGCTAAGCGCCATGAGTCATCAACCATGTCCGTGATCGACCGATTTGCCACCCGTACGGCTGCCGAGCAGGTCATGGTCTGTTTTGGATTTTGACGAGTGATGAATGAGTTTTTCGAGTGATGGGGTCCTGACTTTGACATGCGTCACACCGTGACCCGACGCGTGCTTCGACGCGTCGGCGGCGTCGCCCACTCGCACACGTCTGAACATGCTCGGCGGCTGTTCTGGGAGGATACAGAGCCTCAGGATTCCATTCTCTGAGCTTATCTTAGCCATTTGAAGGGCGCACAGTTCACATCTAGCTTTATGTTCCTAAAGCATTGAAGTACTCAAGAGAGTTGGCGACGTGAGTTATCCATTGACTTACCAACAAGCCTTGACATAAGTCTGCTCAAGGCTTTCACAGAGTGAGCCTCAGTGCTCAAAAGGCAGGTGATAATTTACCTGTGGTGGATGATGAGATGGACCATATCATGTCTAGTGTTGGTCCAGTGCTGTCATCAACGGGCTCAAGATCAAGCCTAGTCGAAGAATACTGGTATACAAAACAAAGGCTGGTGCAAAAATCTTCAAGCTAATAGGCTGGTCAATAAACGCTATGGAGTCACGCGAAAAACAGCGGTGTCAGCTGTTCGCGATACTAGTTCAGCAATATCGTGATTCGCGAACGGTATCACCCAAAAGGCTCCTCGAAATATGGTCGTCAGCACTACCCAGCACAGACAAATAGCTTGTCAAGTTCGACATCACAGCACCACAAACATAATTACCGCCTCAACGGGCACGACCATTGATTGATGATAAGTACCATGAATTCATGACCGGATAGCTCCAGTGCCGACGACGTGCCGTCCCCTTCAAGTCAATTGTGACGTGATCCAAACGACGCGAGGACCATAGTTAATAGTCTCGACCGGTAACTATCTGTAGTCATTACCTATCGAAGACAGCAATGACCGAGACTGGCGAACACCGAACACCATTCAAGCCAAACTGAGCTTGCCCATCCCGACATTCGACAAGGCCCAGAATCCAGATTCATGGGCTCCAAACTGAGTTGCACTAAAACCTCCATTGAGCGTTTCGAACGAGAGGTCGATCAATAAGGGTAGCCGTCGACCGAAGAACGAGAGCAGCACCAGCGGCCAGATCAAGAGCAGCAAAGCTTCAGGGTGTACCTTCACAAGCCTAGCATAATGGTCAGAATGACTGTGGTAGTTTTAAAACAGTATATACTTATCAGAGACACCCTAGAGTGAGGGAAGGTAAGATAAAACTCACCCGAATGTTGCCCGGCATGCTCACTACCCACCAGAATTGACTTTCCGGCTCTCCGCACCCGAGCGAGCAATGTGATGCAGTCTCCTCTAGCACTGGATCTAAGAGGGTATTCGCCAGATGCGGCCCAGGGTGAAGCAAATCAGGGGACTTTCTTCGTGATAGGTGAGGGCTCACCGAGGTATCAAATTCAGCATCAGAAATCACTCGGGATATGATAACGCGAAATTGGGGAACTCGTAATAAAAAATTGGAGATGGCTATGAGGGGGGGATGAGCACTTGAAATATCCCCAGGACCCAGCAGCAAGTCCGCGAGTTTGGTTTTTACTTGAGTGATGCCAGGACGATGGCAGAAGGTCCCGTAGAATCAAACAGGAATAACGTAAGGGACCCGAAAAGCCGCTAGTATGGAACAGGCTGCGTCGAGGAAGGCGCGCCGCCGCACTACCCGTCACGGTCGCAACTTGGTGTGCAGGACTGTGTGCAGGACTTGGTCACGGAGTTCTAGGACCCCATGCACTAGCTACGATTTGTAATTGATTTATTCGAGATAGACCATGACCTGCTCGGGCAAATCGGTCGATCACGGACATGGCTCATACAGCTATGCCTTCTGGTAGAGGGAGTGGTTACCAGGTCCAGCGGCCACAGTTTCACTTCATGATATCGATTGCACGTTGCCGACACTCACACGTGTCTACTGCCGTGCAATGCCTATTAAAACCCGCAAAAGATCATGAAGAATCAACCTCAACACCATCATGTCTCTTGCAAGCACATCCCACCTCCTTTTATTGTCTGTACCTGCCTGGGGTATGTCACGCATGCATTGCCCAAACATCGCTTCAGGCTAACTCTATCAATAGGACATACCAGACCCCTTTGTGTTCTTGCAGCTCGCCTCGTCTGTGAACGGGAGAATATCGTTGTCACTTTCCTCTCTGCCCCTAATGTACTCAGTAAAGTCCACTCGGAGATAGCGCGACAGTTCCAGACTGGGTCGTCTGATAAAAGGCTCCAGCGCATCAGGTATATCTGCTGTGCATCGGAATGCAGTAGCGGTATTGATTATCGCCTCCATCACACAGGGTGGTTTCGACTTTCAAGTCGAACGAGGTGGATTTCTTTAAACTCTATGGGCCATTCATAGAATCATACTCAGCCACGTATCAAACACTCTCTGACGGGAAACCTATCACATGCGCCACAACAGGGACTACCTTCGATGCCGTCCCCGCACCTGATCTTGCCATCATCGACGTACGCCACTCCATTCGGAAAAAGTTCTATACATTCTCATCCCTTACGTTCAGTTTTTTTTCCTTCCTCAACTTCAAGTTACTCGATCGATCAGCGGACGCTCTGTGCCGGTGATTGCATGGGCGACGGGGAACATCTCGACCACCATTCGCTTTTTTGGGCCTGAGTCGATGGGTGGCCTAGATGATTTTGGTGCAAGGATCGACGCAGAGGCTGCGCGCAGCAATAAGTCTGTGGAGGAAGTTGGGCTTTCGGTCTGACGTCACCTTGATCTACTCGAGTGCTAGATTAACGAGTCTATTGACTGCAGGTCTTCAAGCACACCGATGGCACAGTCATCAACGTTCCTGGCGTGCCTCCGATGTACGACTACGAGTACTTTCCGCAGAAGGTACAGTTCATTTGCACCTTTACTGCGAACAGGCCTCTGATATTCGGGGACTAGCTTCCATTTTCCGACGCTCCAGTTGTGGCATTCATCCGGAGTAGTCGCACGTGAGTTATACCCCTTAGTGTGTCTATCAGAGCGAGCTAACTGCTGTCTAGGTTCTTCATGGAGTGTGACGGTGTGATTGTAAACACTGCAGAAGTGTATGAGAAGGCTTCTTTAGAGGCAATGAAGACGTGGCTTTCGGGACAGCAGAAATCTCTCCATATTCTAGGGCCTCTTCTTCCTGATCCCTTCGCTCATTCATCAGAGATCGGCGATGACAATGCAGAGATTAAGGCTTTTCTTGAAACAAAACTGAAAGAAAACGGCGAGCGGTCTGTGCTATTTGTGAGTGAGATTTCAGCTGGTATTGCTTCCTGCATTTGCGGCGCTGATACAGAATCTTGTAGATCTCTTTCGGCACTTTCTTCTGGCCATCGACTACCGAATATATGGAAGAAGTCATTGACGCTTTGTCGGAGAAGAATTTCCCCTTTGTGCGTTATCAGGCAAATACCTCAATGGGCTCAATTCATGAAACATCCATGGTAGATCTTGTGTCACGCTTCACCATTTGCAAGTGTATCCACCGAGTTGGCGGCAAAGGTCCAGTCTTCGGGGCTGGGTTTGCTGACGAAATGGGCTCCTCAGCAATTCGTTCTAGACCATCCAGTGCGTTTGTCTTCCCTGGCTAGGTATCGTAGGGCTCACGTCATATAGGCAACCGGTTGGTTCCTTACTCACAGCGGCCATGGGAGTGTCATGGAGACTTTGCGTAGCGGTATTCCCCCGTGAGATATTTTTACTTCCATTCCAAGTACCTTTCGTCGTCTGAAACAAATCGCATCTCTTAGAATCTGCTGGCCATATGACGCAGATCAGCCAAACGCTGCAGCGCATCTTTCAGAAACCCTCAAAGTCGCGTTTGAGCCCATCGAGGTGAAGAACAATCTAGGCGGTAGACCCCTGCACAGAAATGGGCAGGCGCCTCAGGATACGCGTGAAGCCGTGGGCATTGAATTTAGGAAAATCATCGATGCATGTCGGGGTCAGGAAGGGAAAGAGCTGCGGCGTAATGTTGAGCAACTGAAAGCCGAGCTCTCAAAGGCTTGGGAGGAAGGGGGTGTCGCCAAAACGGCGATGGGGGCTTTTTTGGACGAATATCATCTCTAAACCAAGAAGTCCAAATACAAACCCTGAACATGACTTCGTGTAATGATTGTTTGTGATTCAATATTCAATATGCTTTCTGTGCATACTTAAATAAAATGTTCTGCTTCGACCTAATGTCTCTTAAACAATCGTATTTACCTCCATTCTACAAACATCCTGAAGGTCCATTTCACTCCCAATTCTTTTATCTTCTCTCTCGCAATATCCTCGAATAGTTCCGGATTCTGTATGGGGCGAGTGATCACGAATTTGACCAATTGCAATGAAGGGAAGGACTCGGAGGTAAGGAGCGATGCCATGTAACGCCATCCTCTGTAGTCCGAACATAGTATCGTCGTGCGGTTGCAACTCTGGACCATAAAGTAAACGACCAATTCTTCGATGAGATTAGGCCGTGGCAGGTTCAATAATGTCGATGTTACCCACATCGGTGGGCATCGATTCGTGGGGTATGTTACAAAGGGGCTGAGATCAAGGGTGAGGGAACGAAGGGACGGATGATGCGAGAGATTCCACGGAATTCCATTTAAGGCGACTTCGGCTGATATCCCGATTTAGCGGTGAATATTTGGGGCGTATATGAGCATACCTTTGTTTCGCCGGATACCCAAAACCTTCAGAGATCGCCCTGCGAACCTCAGAATCCTTGAGATGAGGCCAATGCAATGTCCATTATAATCGGGATCGTACGTGACGCCTAAGGTATGAAGGTGCGTCAAGTCGATACTGCATTGAGGTTGACAAAGCCATTCGCCGAGTAAATAGTTGTTCGGTAAGAGTGTCATGCTGAGTAGCTCGAGGTTGATCCTGGCAGTCGCCTGCTTGGGTGGGCGTATATCAAAAGGTAGACTGGTGAAGTCGGCCAGTACGAGATGCTTCAAAGAAGGAGCATGTATAAACAGATACTGAAGATCAACATTGGAAAGCGAGAAGCCAAGCAGCGCGAGGTCGGTGAGGGGATGTTGGGAAAGAATATCAGCGATGGGCTCGCGGAGGATAGCAGAAAGTTCATGTGGCCGATCACCAGGCCAAGTCCAAGTGCCATTAAACATTGTCACGCAACGCAGACTCTTCAGAAGCCGTAATATAGCAGAAGCGAGCATGGCGCTGACTCGGTCATCGATTTTGAAGGATATGAAGCGAATAAACTCGGCGGTGTGTGGTGAAATAAGGAGGACATTGTGTAGACGGAGACACTGGACCCCGTTTTGCGCAGAAATGGTGTGGAATATATATATTTGAGCTGGTGCGCACCAGGCACGAGAAACGAGTGAGCACGATTTCAAGTCCTCGCGCCGATCAAGGTGGCTGACAATGAGATCTATAAGCTCGAACGGCAAGGGGTCCATAAGGCTAGAGGTCGAAATTATGCGATACACAGGCTTGGGATGGTAGAGGCAATGGCGGGTTGCAATTGGCGGGGTTAAGGCTGTATGTAGGATATCGTTGTGGGCGTATCATTATCGATAAGGGTGTGCTTGTACTTACCTTGCCTCGAGTTTTCCTTGGTCTCTGCTCTATCATATCAATTGTGCTCCCTCCTTGTGATGGCAGTTGACTTTTGAATGCCTACTGTAGGCAGGCTAGGACGTAGTCATTGCAGCGGTTCCGAAAAGGAAATGAAGTCGTGCACGTGGCATGATTTGGTGATCGGTTAACCAGGCGTGGCTGTGCCAGTATTTGCTCCGGCTTGGAATCCCGCAAAATTTCTTTCAGACTGAAGAGTCAACTCTCTTCTCGTCTCTCTCTCACCCATGACAAAGTACATCCTAGTCTCTGGAGGAGTCGTCAGTGGCATTGGGAAGGGCGTCATTGGTGCGGTTACTGGCCTACACTGTATCAATCAGATATTCAGTATTTCGACATTCCTTGTTAGCCTCGTCCACGGGTCTGCTTTTGAAGACCACTGGATTGAAGGTCACTGCTATCAAGATTGATCCTTATATGAACATAGATGCAGGAACCATGGCACCCACAGAGCATGGTGAGCTGGGCGAGCAATCAGATACTTGAGATCTTTAAATGACCTATGATCAGGTGAGGTGTACGTCTTGAACGATGGTGGCGAGGTGGACCTTGACTTGGGCAATTACGAGCGTTACCTGAACGTGACTCTATCGCGAGATAACAACATAACGACTGGCAAGATCTATAGGCATGTCATCAACAAGGAGGTCAGGATTACCGCTTCAAATCGTGTACTAGGAACTGATGATCCATCTACCCAGAGGGAAGGAGAGTATCTTGGAAAGACTGTCCAAGTATGTTTGATCCCCCCAGGGTATCGTGCCATGTTCAACCCTCTCAGATCGTGCCGCACATTACGAATGCGATCCAAGATTGGATCGAACGAGTCGCCAAGATCCCCGTCGACGAATCAGGTGAAGAGCCCGACGTCTGTATCGTGGAGGTAGCGTGTTTTCTTCATTCTTCCGTGAAACTAGTCTTATCCTGGTCAACAGCTCGGTGGCACGGTTGGAGACATTGAATCAGCACCATTTGTGGAAGCCATGCGACAATTCCAATTCCGTGTAGGACACGATAACTTTGCTCTCATTCATGTCTCTCTGGTTCCCGATCTCCACGGCGAACAAAAAACAAAACCAACCCAAACGACCGTTCACTCCCTGCGAGGGCTAGGTCTCCTCCCTGACTTGGTTAGCGGTCCATCCCCATCAACTCATGCAAGTAGCTCATTTTGTCTAGATTGCTTGCCGCCTTCTTGTCCCCCAACACCTTCATCCTGCGACGAAAGCTAAAATATCCATGTTCTGTCACGTCACGTCAGAACAAGTTTTCGGTGTTCACGATGTATCATCTGTCTACCATGTCCCACTTCTTTTGCAATCGCAAGGTATCCTCGAATATCTTCGCAAGCGCCTCCAGCTTGACAAGATCACAATAACAAAGGAGATGTCGGATAAGGGTGCAACGTTAGGGAAAAGGTGGCAGGAAATGACAGCAGGGTACGTCATCGCACTCTTATGCTATCTTCTTCAATTATCGACTTGTCATTTAGGCAGGGACGGTTGTTCGATACAGTCACGATCGTCCTCGTTGGGAAATATACCGACTTGAAGGATTCGTACATGTCTGTTACAAAATCGTTGGAGCACTCTGCATTCCGTATACATCGGAAACTCATCGTCAAAGTTCGTCCTTGCATTTAGCTTTGCATCCTTGATCGGTTGCTTGACGAAACTTTTCAGTGGGTGGAGTCCTCCGATCTAGAGCCTGAAACACAAGAAACAAATCCCGCTAAATACCACGACGCGTGGCGGGCAGTTGTTGGTGCAGGGTACGCTAGTATTCTTTCAGTAGATGCATTTAATCTTATGACTATTGAACAGCGGCATCCTCGTCCCCGGTGGATTCGGTAGTCGCGGTACCGAGGGTATGATCTCGGCCATTAAATACGCGCGTGAACAAAAAATCCCCTTTCTGGGGATCTGCCTTGGCTTCCAACTTGCCGTTGTAGAATGGGCACGGAATGTCCTCGAGATTCCAGGTTCGTGTGGCTTTCTTTCCCTGTGCTCCATAATCTTGATGGCCCATGACATCCAGATGCAACCTCGTCAGAATTCGACCCCGATGCAGAACACCCTGTCATCATTTTCATGCCAGAGATCTCCAAAACCCACATGGGCGGAACGATGCGTCTGGGGCTCAGGCCCACGGTGTTCGAGGAGGGCACGGACACCTGGTCGTGTGCGAGGAAGCTGTATGGAGGGGCTGGCAAGATCTGGGAGCGCCACAGGCATCGATATGAAGTTAATCCAAAGTATGTTGAGCAGCTGAGCAAGAGTGGATTGATCTTCTCGGGCAAGGATGAAAAGGGGGAGCGGATGCAGGTTCTTGAGCTACCTAGTATGTTGTCTCTTTTTCAGGACTTTGCGATTAGGTTCATTGGTCTGCAGAACACCCCTTCTTCCTCGCCCTGCAAGCGCATCCTGAGTTCTGCACACGACCTTTAAACCCGTCTCCCCCATTCCTTGGCTTCGTGTCCGCTTCTTCCAGTCCTGCTGTCTTTGCCGAGCAGCTCGAATATCAGAGGGCGAACTTCCAACCCCCTCACCCTGCAGATTCGATGGTAAGCGAGGCGGCGCTTAGAAATGACCTTGCTGAGGTATTGGTGAATGGGACTGCGCGAGACCTCACGGTAGCTGAGGCGCGGGCATGACCTGCTTTTCACAGCGGAGGCGCGGAACATAGGTTCTGAGCACACATTATATAGAACACATCTTGATTTACCCAACTAGACACTATAGCACCGCGCGCGTCGATTTACCGCGGCATCATCCATAAGGTACAGCCGGCGGCCCCTTCAAAACATCTAGCACATCTAGCACTACATAGTTGAGATTTAGACAAGGGTATTGCATGAATACATCTGATTCAGTCGAGTAGAGCGCACGAGGAGTAACAGTTATGTGGAGCAAGGGAAGGGACTATGACGAGGCGCGTTTGAGATGGGTACTAAGGCACGTTCCGCTGTCCAAAGGAACGGGGTCGGCCGATGTGGGGATGTGCGCATGCGCTCCCCCGATTGAATCCCTCATGATGTTGCCTGCACTCATCCTATCATGATCCCTGGACTAGATGTCAGGCTGTCACCGCGGCTGGTGAAGTGGCTGTTTAATTTTTGAAGAACCCTCCTCCAAGATATCCCGTCGCTTTCAAACGGGGAAAACATTGTCCAAGACAGGTCTTTCGTTGCGTGACGTCTAAGGCAGGTAAGTCCATAAGGAGGATCTCAATATCGATGCTTTGGAGGTGCGGGAACGCCGTCTTGTCGCAAAACGAGGCAAGGACCTGGTCCAGCTGCTCCGATGCCGACGGGGCGGTCAGGATGTAGTAACGCTTGAGGTCGAAAACCAATGTAAGACCTTCGATGCTCTGTGGCATTCCCCACCCATCGAGGACGCTCGCTGCCCATTCGAAACTGTGGGACAAATGGAGCTCCACAAACTGGAGCCGCTCCATCGCACGCAGATCCACTACACTTGGTAGGTCCGAAACTGCATCATTTTCAGACAGTGTGTACGGGCTACATGACCAATGTCGCCACACCAGACGCTCAAGTGAAGTGGATGCGGCTTTCATCACCTCCCAGGCTGCATCGCCCATGCGCCCCTCCGAACCTGTGATCTGAAACTTGCGCAAGTGGGACAGTCGGGTGGGGGGAAGTGAGTGTGTCCCGGCATCCTTCGGTGGAAAGGGACCGTTGATTTCTAGTGATTCAAGTAGCGGGAGAGTTTTAATTATTTGGATTTCTAGAGGTATCAAATACCGGGATGGATCGATTCGGGATGGATCGATTTGGGTAATTGAGAGATGGTTCAGTGCAGGTGATGTAGCCAGTAGCTTTATGGGAAAATACACCTCGAAAACCCCGCTGAGCACAACACTGCGTAGACTGGTGGAACTGAGTAGACATTGAAATGAGTTCTGGATTTGTGAATTGATGAGGGTTCCCCATTTATGCTTCGTACTAAGGTCGAGTTTTTGGAGACGGTTGCTCTGAGCAATGCAGAGGAGAAGGGGTATGAGCGTCGGTTCGTGCCGCAACCAGTCGCCTCCAACGATACTAAGGTGCTGTATGAAGGAAATAATATCTGGAGTGGCTGAAAGAACCTCGAAAAGACGTGCACAGGTAAGGTGTCGTTGTTGTTCTACGTAGCCCAGATGGATGTAACTGAACAGGCGCTTTCGACTGTAGAAGAGGAATGTATGGGAGACGCTGGCACACCGTCGCAGGGATGCTTTTTCGTCGGTCAGTCCTCCCAGAATGTTATCGATAATTTCAGAAGGTAGCGATGGAATGGGTGACATGTTCTCGGGGCAAACTCGAGGGAAGCGTCGAGGGGATGTTGAGGCCAAGTTGAGGCTCGTAGAACTTCTAAAAGCGAGGGAGGTCTTTTAAAGGATAGAGGTCACGGTCATGTCCGAATCATGTCCGAGTCGCTTAGCGTCCATCTTCCGATTAAAATCGTTTTGTGCGTGAGCTGTGAATCTACTGCTAAGCTATGAATATAAATACCAGATGAGCAAAGAATTATAGTGGTCTACAAGGGAATAGATAATGTACGCCATAAATCTAGCAACTACCAGCGGTCCTCTGCGCGGGGTCCGCTACGAGAACCAGATCCTCCGCTGCGGCCACCATCCCTACTCCCGAAGTCCTTACCACGACCGCCATATCCGCCTCCAGAACGTCCCTCACGGTCTCCAAACGACTCCCGGGGGCGATAGCCACCCCCTTCCCGATCGCGGTTGAACCGACCTCCATCGTTCGAACCGAAACCTCCATCGCGGTTACTGCGTACTCTCTGCTGGCCCCTCTCCTCCCAGCTGTTCTGCCGCGGCGCGCGTCCATAATCTCCGCCGCCTCCGCCACTCCTCGAAGAAGGCCTGCCGCCATAACTTCTCGACGGGGACCTGTCTGCGCCTAGCTTTCGGAGGAATTGCTCAGAAACGTATGGCGGAACGGGAAGTCCTAGCCCATCGGTCGTCCACTGCTTAAGCCCTTCGACGACCTCATCTTTCCGGAGCCGGAGCTCCGACACCTTGCCCATGTAGTAGCCCAAGAGTGACATGAACGTCTCCCGAACCGCCTCCTCGTCGAATTTCATCTTCAGTTCCTCCGTCGTATGTTCAACTTCCTCCATAGATGCTGCCACTGGGCCCTTGAAGAGGAAGGCCCCCTGGACCTGGCGAGTAAAGCCCCGGCGGTCGCGACTCGTTGGGGTTGGCTGGGGACGGGAATTGGGAGCGTCGGCGAAAAAGGCCGAAGGATCGTGGTCGAACGTTTTTGCCAGTTCTCCAACCTGTGAAGTGAGGTCTTCGGGAGTGAGAGATCTGAGAGGAACCATGCTGAGTGCCTGCTTGACGAAGCCCTTCTCCCAAGGGAGAAGCACAAGATCGCCGCGGCCCTGTGTGTTTGCGCGACCTGTGCGTCCGACACGATGGATATACTGTTCCGTAGAACCGGGGATACCGACTTGGATGACACGGCTGACGCCAGGGTAGTCTACACCGCGGGCGGAGACGTCAGAGCTGACCAGAATAGTAGCACCGGAAATGTCGTTGCGGAAAGAATCCGAGGCCCTGACGCGCGACTCCATGGCCTTCTTCGAGTGAATTTCGTAGATGGTAGTGTTGCGACCGGCAGGAAGAGCGGTTCTGCTGAGTTCGCGAAGAATTGTGGCGAAGAGTTGGGTCATTTTCGTGGTGGGGAGGAAGATAATGACTTTCGAGGCACCAGGGTTGGAGAGTTGGTCGTGTGCGAGAAGCCGGAGCAGGTGTGGGATTTGGTCCTTGGCACTAGGGAGTATCGTGTGGTACTGTGCAACATGGGCATGGACTGGCGATGAGTCACTGGAAACGCAATTGATGAATTTATGGTTAGGAGCCAGTGTCGATTCAGCAATTTGTTGTATCCCTTTTGGAACTGTCGCAGAGTAGAGGAAGGTCTGCCTCTCAGGGACGGGAGGAAGGAACTGTTTGATCGCCTCGATGTCATCCTTAAAACCCAGCTCGAGAAGGGTATCCGCTTCGTCCAAGATAAGCTGTTTCAGTTAGAACATGGCCTAACAAAGTAGAGACCGAGAAAAACGTACCACTTGAGTCTTTGCAATACCTCGTTTGACTTCCGGTTCCGATTCCAGCACGTCAAGAAGACGACCAGGAGTACCAACGACAATATCACGTCTCCCATTCATCCAACCTCGCATCTGCATCCGTTTGTTTTCACCTCCAACAAAAAGTCTGACACCAAAACCTTCAAGATGCGTCGTTAGGCGGGTAGCCTCCCTCGCTATCTGGGTAGCCAATTCACGAGTAGGGCTTATGATGACAGTGCCGGCGGTCTCGCGTGCAAATGCGGTCTTAGCCTTGAGTGCCAAGGTCCTGTCTTCCGTTCGTCCAGCATCCCGAAGGGCCTGAGCTACATGCGCTTCGATTGAGTTCAACCGCGCCTGGACTGCCGGGAGAAGGAAGCCAAGCGTCTTCCCGGTACCAGTTTTGGCTTTGACAAGGAGGTCTCGAGGTGGTCCGGAGGAGGGTTCTTGAGGATTGTATGGTCTCGCCAACTCTGGAAGAAGGGGGAAAACCTCTGCTTGAACAGGTGACATGTTGGTGAGGGACATAGGATTCCCAATGATGGCCTTCAGAACGTCATCCGAGACTATACCCTCGAGGGATTTGAAGCTGGGAAGCTCGTCGTTCTGAGGGGGCAAAGGTGTGTCGTCTGTGACGGAATGTGGTTCATCATGTCTTGCAGTCGCAAGAACAGAACCATAACGAACGCCGCTCGGGGAGATTCTCGCTACTCGGCATCTTTGATAAGTTGACAGGGAAGGAGTTGGAGAAAGATGAACGCACCAGCAATTGTGCACGTCGGAAGTTTGAAGGAATGTCGTACAAGCGAAACAGAGCAAACTGTTCTCGTTGACCTGGTGACACAGGCTTTTGTGGCCTGAGCCAAGAAGGAGGCCATGATGAGCTGAGAGTCGAGCTCAACGAATGGGCCGTCGACCAAGAGAAAGAACTTGGTGGTAACGTTGCAAGTGCAGTTTAAAAAATTTTGATGTGGCTGTCGGAAAAGGAAGGTGGACCCCGATCACCCCTCGATCAGAGCCAACGACCTCTTCAAAGTCCAGATTGCCATTGGCCACGATGACCTTCAAGCTAATGCTATGGGCCCTCTCTTTGACGTTCGGTCCAGTAGATGCAATTCCTGCGGCACGTTGAGTAAATGATGGCGCTCACGATCTTTGCTACGCTAGTTCTCGGTACCATGTCAATCAAAGATGACCAGCTGGACACCAGTCGAGCGCCGGGAGCTTCGATGTCCGGATTCTTAGCACTTTGCTATCAGAGTGATGTAGAACTCGAGTGATTATCAGCAGCAAAATGTATAAATGGCGCCGTTTCAACCATCTTCGTGCCCGGAAACCACCATGTCGACCTCAACATCTTACACTAGCCGTGTAGCGATTGTCACAGGCGGCGCTCAAGGGCTTGGCCGTGCTATAGCCCTCCGCCTTGCAGCTGATGGCCTCGACATAGCCCTAGATGACCTGCCATCCCAGCTTCCTCGCCTCGATGCTGTCGTTGCAGAGATTCAGAAGCTAGGTCGGAAAGCCATTGCGCTCACGTACGATGTCACCAAGGAGCATGAGATGGAAGCTATGGTTGCGAAGACCGTCAATGAACTGGGCAGCGTGGATGTGGTGAGTTTTCCTTGCGATGTAACTCTAATAATCCATTTGAATTCTAGAATAGATGGTGGCCAACGCAGGGATCACCGGCGGAGGCACTTCCATCACAGAAGGTTGTTTAGACTCTCGCCATTCGAAGGAGAATTCGAGTTAATAAACCTCCACAGTTGACGTCGAAAAGTTCGAATCAGTCATAGCAATAAACCTTCGGGGCACATTACTTTGCTACAAACACGCTGCTAAGCAGATGATCAAGCAAGCCACTGGTGGCCGGATTATAGGTATAGAATTATTCTGCATCTCGAGGATCCAATTCAACTGGTTCATCAGGTGCATCGTCCATCTGCGGCCTAAGAGGTTTGTATCTGCCCTGTTGTCGTGACCGCTAGAGCCTATCTCCAGACACTTTGCAGGATTCGCAAATCTTAGTGCTTACTGCACCTCCAAGGCCGCAATCGCTTCATTAACACAAGTAGCAGGTCCGCAACTTGCGTTGTTCTCAAGACACATTCTGGCTGAACTTAAATTCATAGCAATCGAGCTTGAAGATCACAACATAACGGTGAACGCCTACGCTCCAGGCCTGGTTGAAACCCCGATGAGCAAGTTGCTCGTCCTGCATTCCCTTGCCGTATTGACTAACATTGCGGTCCGGCAGCCACCCGCGAGATAGATGCTGCCCTAGGCGGCCCATGCGCTGCTGTCAAGAAGCTTATGAAGGTTCCGAACGCGAAAGTCGCCCAGCCAGATGATGTGGCCAGTCTAGTATCATACCTTGCCTCCCCAGGATCCCATTTTATTACAGGTGAGTTGCCCTTGAGTATTATTTCGGTGATCGAGTTATTGACACGCTTTTTAGGCCAGACTATCTCGGTCGATGGTGGACTCAGTAGTAGATATAGTTGAAACAGTCCCCCCACTTGAACGCGGCATCTTATGTGCTTCGACGATTGTCCTTCTTCAATAGTCGCCCCCTCTGCACTAGAAGAAGCCCTCTCCTTATTCGCCGATGTCTCGCAAAAGTGGCTGAGCTGCCAGTGATGCGGAAGCCGATAAATTACAATTACTGAATCTTTCTTTCTTTGATTTACTGATTTTGTATCCGCTGCGTGTAGTTTAGGTACCAGTCGACTAAGAAAGTTCGCACCAGACGATGACCACGAAAGTCTACGAAAGTTCGCACCAGGCATCGCATCTCACCATCAAACCTCTGTACACGCCTCTGCACACACTAACTATAATATACACAACACCTGTGTAACCGGAAAGTTAAGCAAAGGGAACTTCAACCGCACCGAACAGGCTCACCGTTTTTCTTTTTTTTGAGTTTATGCAGGTGATTCATCCCGTACTTGCACCGTTGCCGTTGGTCGTTGCGCTAGATAAAAAGTCCAACCAATCAGTGCCATTGCCTCCGCCACCACCATTGCCATCACCGCTGCCACCCGATCCCGCAGACGCTGAATCCCTTTCGCGTTCCACGCCGCGCTCGCTGCTGCTCTGTGAACCAGGTTTCGAAGGCCCATCACCCCCGCCCGGATTAGCCGCAGCAACAGGTGGCACATGGACTGGCCAGTCCAGCCCAAACGCATTCCCGCCCGCACCCACACCGGGGCCAGATGTCGTTGAATTTCGGCGAGCAAGCCCTGCACGTGCCTGCTGATCGGTATCAATGAACGCAGCAAAGAAATCCCCGCTGCCGCCTGGCCCTGCCCCTCCGGCCCCTCCCGCTGCCCCTCCACCACCAGCGCCACCTCCAGGCCCATGATTATCGCCCCCATAGGACCCATAGACATTGCGCTGGGGAAGTAGACCACTGCTGCTGGCGCTGGCACTCCGTACGCGGGCAGAGGTCGTGAAGTCCGCTTGAGACTGGAGCGGGATAAAGCTCGGCGTGGGCGGGGTGCCGCCGCCCTGGCCGTAGCCTCCGGGGGCGGAAGACGTGAAAAACGGTGTGTATTGCGGGTGTTGGTTGCGGTGATGGTTATGGTGGTGAGGGGCGGAGGAAGGGGGGTGGGGATGCACAGAATGAGGGGTGTGGTGGGGGAGGTACGATGAGACTTCAAAATTCCGCCCGAGGGCATCGACGCCATGAGGGTACCTCACGCTACGGCGTCCGCTCACAGGACTGCTAGAACTATGCATAGGGTCGTCGGAGGATGAGCCAGAATGGGCAGGACCTGGACTCGGTGCGGTGACAATGCGCGGCTTTTTGTTACTTTGGTGATGTTGCATTGGCCCGAGGCGGTCGCTTGAGATCGGGTGCTGGTGTTGCTGCTGCGACATGGACAGGGATGGGGGCAGCAGACGTGGTTGCTGAGGGTGTGAGAGGGTCATCCGGGATGCATAGTCAAGCTGGATTGGGGACGATGTCAAATTATTTGGTGTGGAACAACTCTCAGATAGTTGACGGAACGTACATCTGAGTTCAAGAAATCACTGGCGTTGGACTGCTT
This sequence comes from Lyophyllum semitale, assembly GCA_018851285.1. Classification (NCBI taxonomy): domain Eukaryota; kingdom Fungi; phylum Basidiomycota; class Agaricomycetes; order Agaricales; family Lyophyllaceae; genus Lyophyllum; species Lyophyllum semitale. The sequence goes on along the minus strand of JABCKH010007797.1, from coordinate 13,171 downwards.
GAGTTGACCGTCGCCCCTGCGCTTCGAGCCGCGGATAGGCAGGATGATATCGTCAATTTCCTCGTCGACATCGTCCTCCTCGGCCTCGCCTCCGTCACCGATCTTCGTACCCAACGCATTACCCGAGAAATCGGGCGGTCCACGTGTGTCCCTCTCACCGTCATGCTGGCAATGAGCGCCCATTAGCTACAGCGTCAAGGTTAACATACATGGAACGTACGTGAAGCTGTCGCTGGATGATGTCGTGGATCTCAGAAGAACCATACTGGTAGAGCTTGAGGTGATGGCCAGGCCTCTCCTCTGTGACGAAGATAAAAATAGAACCAGGGTCAGGGTCAGGGGACACATGCCATGCCAGTGAATACTAGGCATCGTCAATACCAGTGAGGTCGAACGACATACCGAAGACAATGACCGCAACGTCGACAGAACAGAGCACACCGAGTTCGTACGCCTTTTTGAAGAGTCCATTCTTGCGCTGTTGTAGTGAAATTTAATTATAAACAACCAGTGCCAAGACATTGAAGTCAAAAATAGCAAAAAACTTGAGTTAAACCAGGCGCGACGGACCTTTAAAAACGTCACTGAGCGATTGCGCTCGTGCTAAGAATAAGGGAAGTCAGTAGTCAACGGGCTGAAGAACGGTCGAAAGCGAGGTATTCTTGGATAGAGGGCGTTAAAAAAGATGAGCTACTTCAGCCAGCCAGTGTATCGGGGACAGGCACAAGGACGCTGATAATGAAACGATGAACAGAAGAACTCACAGTAATAGGTTGGATTTCAATCTTTCTTCTGCCCATACTCGATGCTGGGTGGTAGCTGGGTGTTTGCTGGCTAGTTAACCGTTTGCTTTCAACCAACATCTCGGCATTGTCAGTGCCGAGAAACCATAACACCGACAAATGGGCGGTCAGTCCTCCTATTGGCCAACCTACCAATCCCGCCCGTTCCGTGTAGATCGCCCCTAGATCGCTTTACCACAGCTTACCACTCTTTACTACCGCTTCTTCCAATTTGGTCATCTCTGTTCAGCGCCCTGTGTCGATCAGTTTCTGCCAATTCCCACTCCAACCTCGTCCTCGGTCTCACGATATCCCTTCTCCCGTATTACTATTACATCACGACGATACTGACGGATCTTATCGCCACAGAACAACTTCCAGATCATTGTCTGCACATGGAAATACGTATACATATGCCTATCTCGCACCCAGCATCCCGTCTTTCGAGCGCATCGTCACCGTCTCACTCGGGTATTCCATTCACTCGCACCCATCATCTGACATCCCGAAAGACATGCCGCGATTTGGAGGGAATCTATACCCAAATGGGATTGCTCACGGGAAAGCGTTATCCCTTGAGGCTTAGTTAGAACTTGCGTCGACCCTCAGTACTGCGCAATCCGCAGGTTTCACATCCGCGACAGGGTACGTTTCACGTACGTTTGAACAATGATCACCCTCGGTGCGGGGATCTAACAGGCTACTTCTGCCATGAACTTCGTGGAACTGGGCTTGGTTCTCGACGTTCCCCTCACTCGTCTTAACTCTTGGCGACGCCTCGCGCGAATAGACGCCCCCACGAGTCTCCGGCAACTGTGTTCCGTCTCGACCCTCGTTCCCTCCTTGCCTCGCGGTTTTCTTCGGGGACCTCGTTTCTGTTCGGGTTATTGTTCTTGCTTGTCTTGACTGCTGCGCACGGCTCGGTAATTAAACATCAGAAATGACGTCTCGTCCGATGTCACCGAGCAATGTCTTCAACCGCAGTAATATTTGTTCTCCGTCGACGAGTGCGACGTGCCCACCGCTAGACACCACGAGTTGGGTAAAAATGAAAAGGTGGCTGCCATTAAACGAATGGATGACATTAACAAGAAGTATGGCTACAGGAAGTATGGCTATGGCTTGGTGCAAAGGCTGCAGTGGTGGGAGAAGGAGTTGGTGCATAGGCGTGAAGTCCGCGGAGTTGACCACAATACTCACACAATCCTGTTGATAGGCGAGTTAACATGCACTGATGTGATTCCTGTTTACCCATTGGTCAAGTATAGCTGCGCCACTGCCAAGGCACGAAGTGTGAGGAATCCAGTGAGGTCTCGTCGCTCCAGAAGGCGTGGATTATAGAAATCGATGGGAACTGAGTGATCTACATAGTAAAGAACGTCAAAGCCAGTCATCTATAGCACTAAACGAGACTAGACGGTCCCAAACGACGGGGACAAGTGCGCCGACGTCGCGCAGTATGGAACGGCCCATGCCAGGAATCTGGGTCCTACCTCGAGGCGAGGAAGTAGTGCTCCACGTGCGATATCAGCTAGAGTGACCGCCTCGAGGAATGAAGGAGTGCCGTCACTGACGTGAGCTCTAGATGGCATGAGAGATAAGACCTCGCGGAAGGCCGCACAAGTCACGCGGTTCGGGACCTGTATGTTCAGTCGTATTTGAGGGCTGTAGTAAGAGAACACTCTGATTGGACCATCATGTTCGCGATGTTGGCACTGAGATACCATTTGTGAGATAGGTGGACCGCTGTAAGCGCTGGAGCGACGAGGTTGTTAAATATTTCGCCGTCATATATGTGCCCGTAGAAGAGGGAGAGCTCGCCTAGCACATCTTCTACATTGCTGGGAGGATAATGCTTTACTGAGACGCTTTGCAGGCCCATCTGCATTGGCGGAGGGGAATGTGAAGTACTGTCGGAAACGTTATCATGTAGCCCAAGTCGATATCGATAAGCTGGTTCTACGTCGGTCTCACGAGACTATCATTGATAAGCTCCTCGGACTGGTAGAAATGAAATGAGTCTTGATATGAACCTAGGAAACGACATTTTTTTGCAGGCTTTGGGCATTGACGGAGATCACAGAACGTCCTAGTAGTGGAAGTCTCACCGACGAAATATGAAAAGTTGGAGCCATGGATTCGATGGGAGTAAATGATTCGGGGTATCGTCCATAACGTGAGATATGTCTCGCGACCAACATTCACGGAGAGCTCGTGGAGGCGACGGAGGTTGGTAACGATTAAATCGTTGACTAAGATAGTGGATACGAGCAGATTGTTGATGCAGGAGGCTCTAATTGACAATGGCCCGGTGGAAGGTATCATGAACGGAACGACGGCCAGTGGTAGGGTATTGTGACCCCACAAACGCTCGATACTCTATAGACGAAGCTCGTCGAATGCAACGCGTCTTCAGCGAGAACAGACTCTGGGGAGCACCCAAGGCAAATCGGAGAAGTGAGGCTGAATCTTGACTCCTGTCCTGGGACACAGGGGGTAAAAATCTCTCAAAGTATTCTGGCGGGATGCGCACACGAAATTTGTCCTGCCGGGAGGCAAACGCGTCACGTCTCGCGATCTCCAAATCGAAATCGGCCAGTCAGATACGACGCGGATCGGAGCCCGTCCCTCTCGGTGAAAAAATGATATTGTTAGTTGTCCCCGCCTTGACCTCGGTTTATTTTTAGAAAGGCTTCCTCGCTATGTTGCATTTCCTGGGGTGATGTACCACATTAAGTGTTCACCGTCTCGCATTCCTCCAAGAGGGAGGGAGGGCACTGTATCATTGACCCGCCAGGTGGAAATAGTTCAAGAAAACTAAAAACCTGTGGGGGGTTGGTGAAGATGGGTTAATAGCCTGGGTTTAAAAGGGAACACAATGAAAACTTACCACTTACATCTAGATGCTTAGCGCTTAGCATCCAGTGTGAATGTGTCGGTATGCATATGGGAGTCGGATGGCTTGTCACCCATAAGTGTTTAAAACTCCGCTCAAGAATGGTACTGATAAGATAAAGACCCAGCTCGCATTACAAGTCTAGCTTGTATACTATCTTATGAACTATCAAAGCAAGAAAAGCGCACATGGTCCATTTTGTATCGGATAACAAGACTATTTTCTTTTGAATAGTCGAGACAAGAGGAGTGCAGTTTGAGTGGCAGCGAGTGATGGAGCATGGCGGTGTTTGCATCGTCGCCGGGGCCCGTTGCCGTGGGTTGCCTCCCTTACATTGACCAAGATGAGCTCCTCCACATCTCAATCTGTTGAAGCTCCCCCAAAGCCTGGTTCTGGCCGCCTGCCGTCCTTGAATGAGCTTGCTGCTCGTATCAACCTCAATGCCTCACCGGCCGCAGCGAACAATTCGACCTCGGCGCCGCGACCCCGTCTTGCTGCTTTTGCCCTGCGAACAGGCTCGAATGCCTCGATCTCTACAGCAGCATCTACAAATGATTCGATCGCAGTCAACGCTCCCTCCACTCGCTCTACTTCGCCATCTGCCCTTTCAACTTCACCAGCACAATCTGACGCGGGTGGCGAGGCTGCGGGCGGAGATCCATTGACGACAGAGAGGCTCGAGAAGCTTAACCAGGAGCCCGCTCTTCCTGAGAAACGAAAAGTGAAGGTCGGATACAAGAATATCCCTAGTCTCGATGCTATCACTGCACGACTGGCAAAGACGCGGGCGCTCAGTATCGATGGAACTGCTAAGCCGCCTGAGCCCGAGATGATCGAGGATCCGAAGACTCCTGGAGTCCCTATGAAGGCGCCTGAACATCCACTGCAATATCCATGGTGAGTACTGATTCCAGAATCCCTCGCCTTACTTGTTCCCCAATGCGTATGTATCCTGATTACATGCCACAGGACAATATACCACGATACCAAATCCAAGTCCGCCTTCACGCCCGCAACTGCTACAGTCCCTGATACTTCCTTCACGTCTGTACCTCCTGAATCCATGGATTACGAAGCCGGCCTCACCGTCATCGGTGAATTTGACACCGTCGAGGAGTTTTGCCGATACTTCAACTGGCTAAAGCCGCCTTCCAAGCTCGAGCGCAACTCCAACTACCATCTTTTCAAGTCTGGCATCAAGCCCATGTGGGAGGATGAGGCTAACGCGAACGGCGGCAAGTGGGTTCTTACGATGAAGAACACTCCGGCGCTGCTGGACCGCTGCTGGAGCTGGCTTGCGATGGCGCTGGTGGGCGAGGAATTGGAAGAGGGCGATGAGATCTGTGGAGCAGTCGTCAGTCTGAGGAGCAAGGTTGACCGCATCCAGGTGTGGACACGCAGCAAGGACGAGGTAGAGAAGTTGAATGCGATCGGGAAGAAGCTCGTTAAGCTTTTGGACGTGTCTGAGTCGGACGGCATTGGTCTTGAGTTTCAGGTATGCATCCCGATGTATGTCAAGTGGATATCGATGCTAAGCCACTTCTGCTTGTAGTACAATACTGATGACCGGCCCCTCCCCAACAAGTTCCTATCCATTCAATCTGTACCCAGTTCCTCCTATCGCTCGACCTTCCAACCAGGCGGCACCCCGGGAAGCGCCGGCGGACATGGGCACACCAAGTCGTTAGGCGGTATCGGTTCAGCAACCAATCCAACTGATGGTCAGCCCGGCGCAGGCCCCACCGGCACTGGTGCTTTTGGCAGCTTCGGAGTAGGTCTTGGTGGGACGTGGAAGGCTAAGCGGGGCTAAGCTGGTACAGAGTGTCCCAGAAGTTCGTTCGGGCACAGAGATTGAGAAGAAGCTGAATATGGAAACCTGTATGTTTTACCCCGCGCTATCATGACGCGATGACCCCGAAAAATGATAAATGGGTGGCATTTCTACTTGGATCAGCGTGCAGGTTGTCACACTTCCACCTCAAAGGCGGTAACCACGTCCACTTGAGGGTTTGCCATCTAGTCCAAATTTACTGTCTAAACGTCGAGAGCTGCGGCAACAGGTGCTCGTAGACATGTACCACCCACTGCATTAAACATCGATTAGCTGTTTGAAAGGAAGCCTTGATTTGACAAGACATACCTCGCAAGCCAACAGCCTCGTATCCCTGGGATCAATGATCTCTTCCACTCCAAACTTATGCGCAGTCCTCAATGGGCTCCTTACGCTTTCGAACTTCTCCAGGAGGTCTGCCATGAGTTTTTCGCGGGCTTGGGCGGATCCTGCAGCATCTAACTGGCGCTTGTAGGCTGCTTCGATGCCACCTTCTAAGGGAAGACTGCCC
>JABCKH010007796.1:0-29476 GCA_018851285.1 Lyophyllum semitale | reverse complement strand
TCAAAAGCTGACATAACCCCGACAGGCACGCGTTTGAAGAGCAGTCTGAATTTTCAAATCGTTATGGAAAGTCATCCGTTAGTACAGTATATACACTATGTAATTTCCTCATTCAAATAACATGTTTCACGAGTCAATTCTCTCGTTCGTTTACACCATCTAACGGGTGATTGATACCCCCTACAATTGAGTGAAAATAACCCAAAGATCGAGGACAAACTAACCTCTGTCATTCACCCTTCAAACGGGTTGAAATAACCCAAGGAAACATCAGGAAATCACCTACTCAAATGGGACATAAAACATAATATTTTAACCCGGCACCAACCCATTCTGAGCAACTAGTTCACCTACTTATTTCCCATCTAACAAGTTGTTCTACCTTGGGCAACTACTTGAATCGCCCCGAAAAACGGATTGTCTACCGTGTCAAAACAATCCGTTCCGGGGTTCACAGTGGGTAAGGTAAGCATAGCCACGCGAAATGGCAAGGCAATTATAGGCAACATAGTCCAATAAATATATGATATAATTAATATGGGTATTCGCAGAGGCAAACGCGTATGCGGACAAAAGGCACCCGCATTAACCAAAAAGGTAAGCCCGACAGGCCGCGAGCGGGAGCAACTGAAGTAAGTTCTACAGTGGGGTCTATGAAAGGTGCGGGTCATGCCGTGACCAGTCGATGGTGGTTTTTGGCGTCGGTGTCGGTGTTCTGTTCTGTGTGGAAGGACACGCCGAATCTGACAGTGGGGAGAGTGAATTCCCACTGAAGTTCGAATGCCGTCGACGACTCGGGCATCTGCAACCTCGTCCCGTCTCGAATCGACCCTCCTTTCCCCTGTCTACAGCTACCTGCCCACGACCACATCAGCATCAGAAGGCGTGCGTGTTCCTCTCCCCACCACGAACATACACCCACTCCCCATCTATCTCGCTATCTCGCCATTCCAGCAACCGCCGCCCCCCTCGAGTTCGAGCTCCCCGCCCCGACCCCCGCCGTTCTCTTCCTCAACCACCCCTTCACACCTCCACCACCCTTAACATCCACCTCCTCGCCACCCGCACCCATCGCACGCCGCTCCATATCCACACCACCGCGCCGCCCCGTCCCCGTATCCACACTTCTCCTCCCACCCGCATCTACACTTGCTCGCCCCCTCCGTCCCTCCTCATCCACATCAACGCTCCCCCGCCTCTCCCCCTCCCCGCCATCCCCAACACCAACCCCGACACCCATCCCAAGCCCAAGCCCAATTCCGAGCCCCATAATCCCCAGCCCCGCACCGATCCCCGCGCTCACCGGCTTCGGTTTCGGCTTTTGATTCGGCGACAGGGCGGGGCGCGGGGCGCGTCGAGGGGAGGTGGGCGGGGATGTGTCGATGTATGATGTCGGGGGTGAGGTTGGCGGGTGCGGGGTTGGGTGAGGGTTTGGTGTGTTCGGTCCCATCGGTGTTGGTTTCGGTGTCATGGTGTTACTGGCGGGAGTAGCAGCAGGGGAAGAGGCAGACGGGACATACACCGTGAACGGGCTCTCCCTTGCACGGTGCGTCGTGTGCACGGGGTTGAACAGCGCCTCAATGAGCGTCTCCGTCGTCTTGGGGCCATACGCGAGCGGGAGGCGGGAGGGGTCGAAGGACTGCGTCGCTGAGCGCTCGCGGCCTGTTTTTTTCCCGTGTTCCCTGTCGACTTGCTCCTTCTCCTCCTTGTCTTTCGCTTCGTCAGCCCCAGCTCTTTTAGACTTGGATTTCGATTTAGATTTCGCCTTAGGCGCCCGCCCACCAAGCAAATCCAACTCAAGCTCCTCCTGGTCGTAATACGGCCCGTAGAGGTCAAGGCCCTTGGGTCGCACGCGGTATACGTCGTGCTCGCCGATGATGCCGAGCGAGGCGGGCCCGTTGAGGATGTTGGAGATGCCGGAGAGGATTTCGCCTTTGGGGAGGGGAGGGGCGGTGAATGTGTTTGTTGAGTTTGAGGTGGTGGTGGCAGAGGTTGAGGAGGTGGTGGTTGATGCTGAGGAAGAGGTAGAGGGGGTAGAGGAGGCGGAGGAGGAAGGGGTGCATGAGGTCGTGGTGGTGGGGAGGTGCGTGAGGTGGGTCGTTAGCTGACGTACGAGGTGTGTTAGTTAAGTTAGAGCGAGAGAGACGGGGTAGGATAGGAAAGACGTACCTTTAGCGTTGCATTCGTCTTACTCTCCCTTAATAAATACCTCCTCCCCACCTCGCCCTTACATGCATACTGCGCCAAATCAAGGGGCACAACACCAAACCGCGTCGGGCGCGCTTCCGGATTAGCCGGGTCACGCTGGAGGATCGTGAGCTTGACCGGACACGAGAGGAGCATAGACTGCGGGTCGCGGTCGACGTCCATACGTATAAGAATCGAGAGAGAGTACTCCCAAGAGACCTTGTGGTCCTTGAGCTTGAGAAAGGGCGTCTGCCCGCTGCCTGGGGTCGTTGCGGCGGGTGCAGACGCGAGAACGGGGGCTGGGAGGACAGAGCCTGGCAGAGAGGGCGCGGTGGAGGCTGTTGTGGTCGACGCCAGTGAGGGTGAGGATCGGGTACTCGGGTTGACTACAGTTGATGAGATGCCGGTGTGGGAAGACGAGGAGGATGAAGAGGAAGATGAGGATTTGCCCGACCATAAGGACGCCGCGCGCCCGTCCATGGATCCCTTGCGCTCGCTGCTAGCCAGACTGTGCGTCTCATCGGCGTCATCGACCCCGTGTTCATCGGCAGCCTTGCCCTTGCCCTTCTCGTTCTTTTCCTGCGCCTTTTTCCGGCGTGCCTTGACGATATCCAGGAGCCCTGCTGTTTTCTTCACACCAGGAGCGCTGTGGACGTTCTTGAACTTCCACTTTACAGCAAACTCGCCGCTGACTAAGGGAATGTTCGTTATCTGGTGGACGATGATGAGGACGTGGAAGAAGGCGTGTCTGGGTAGGAGATGGTGTAGCTGTGCGCGTAGACCGCCGCTGCCGCCGCTGGTGGGATTGGCGGTGGTGGGGGTGGAGGGTATTGAGTCGTCGAAAGAAGAGTCGTCCTCGTCGGCGCGGGCGTTGGCGAAGGGGTTGGATAGTACGAGGTGGTGGTGGCTGGACGTGCGCGCTGCCATAGCTGTTGAACACGAAGGTTAGAAGAGAGCTGGGACCATGGTGATGATATGTGGCGGTTGGTGAGCCGAGGCCGTTGTTCGCTCAATTTGGGCGTTTCATATCATTTAGCCGATGGTCCCTTTTGCCAAGCCATCCCACAGAAAGTCTAATTTTACGACAACCGTGCCACACTCCCCGAACGTTCGAACTTTGACGTGAACAGAGGCCGCCGTTTCCTACAACGACCTCCAAATTTTAGCACCCCCTCGCTGACTCTTACCTTCGCTTACTCCCGCAGCAAGATAAGACGGCCGCCGAGGGACAAAAAAACTCGGCATGCTGACTGATAACACTCAGCTTACCCCGATTCCTGTCCTCCGTTCCCATCTGCACCGGTACCATGCCTGCCTAAGCATAATAATCTCTCGATACCCATCGCCGTTTCCTACCCAGCATTTTGACTCCTTATACCTGTCTCCGCCACACATCGCCTTATTCTTACTCACGCTGGCCCATGTCCCCGATTAGATGACTGTCAACCCTCGCTTGAATTCAACAGCAGCATGGCACAGTTGGAAGTGCGCGGGGTCATAGAACTCCAATCGATACCCCGAGGTCACTTGTTCGAAACAAGTTGTTGCTTTGGTAAAGCACCATGTAATTTATTTCTCCCCGCTGCTCATTTTCCCCTCCCCCGCCAACCAAACAAAAAAAGCGTTGATTCGAACCCGAACGAACGGTTAGACCAAGCGCCGATGGTGCCACTATCAACGTTAGCGCCCGCCATAATCGCCCACACCATCGATAATCGCGATCTCCGTCCCACCTGCAGGCCGCCACCAGAACCCTGCTTCCCATCCGATCCTTTCCCATCGCATCGAATGCACGTCTCACGCCAGCCCTCGTACAGCAGCATGGCGCAGTTGGAAGCGCGCGGGGCCCATATACTAGTTTCACCCTGAAGATGTGGTACCCCGAGGTCACTTGATCGAAACAAGTTGCTGCTAACGTGGTCATCACCTCTAGTTTCTTTTGCTACTCTGTCCCAGCTCGGTCGATGCCATTAGAACGCCTCGTTTAGACTTGGACACTCGGTCTCCAAGTACCGTGCCACTTATCGACTCGATTCTTATCGAGGTATCGCTACAATCGACATCACCATCGATAATCGTGATCTCCCCTTACCACCGGATCCGGCTTCGATTGTTTTCCCTTCGAATTCACATCTCATACAAGCCTCGTACAGCAGCATGGCGCAGTTGGAAGCGCGCGGGGCCCATATTATGTATCTCTAGCCTGGCATATTTAACCCCGAGGTCACTTGATCGAAACAAGTTGCTGCTAGTGTCTCTGTGGCGTGGCTTTTGTTTTTTTCTTCCGCCACCAATTTCTGCTACCCAACTGACGCGGAACGTCTCGTTTGGACTTTGACACTCGGTCTCCAAGTACCATGCCACTTATCGAGTCCGATCGAGGTATCACTACAATTGACGGCACCCAGGGACAATCGTGATCTGCTTACCGCTGGACCATGCTCTTCGATCATTTTTCCTCCGAATTCACATCTCATACAAGCCTCGTACAGCAGCATGGCGCAGTTGGAAGCGCGCGGGGCCCATATTATGTACGTCTAGCCTGGCATATTTAACCCCGAGGTCAGTTGATTGAAACAAGTTCTGCTACTATACATGAGGTGTTGGTCATTAACTTTTGTTCTTCTTCCGCCACTCCTTTTTGCTACTCGTTCGACGCGGAACGCGTCGTTTGGACCTGGAGGCTTGATCCCCGAGTGCCATGCCACTGTCGATAACCGTGATCCCCTTACCACCGAACCCTGCTGTTCGACTGGTTTACCGTTAGGATTCACATCTCACACCAGCCTCGTATAGCAGCATGGCGCAGTCGGAAGCGCGCGGGGCCCATATTTCGACGTTCCTCGAGATTATAGCCCCGAGGCCACTTGATCGAAACAAGTTGCTGCTAATGTGGCAGTCTTCTAACGTCTTTTTGCTACTTGGTCGATGTAGAACGCATCGTTCGGATTTGGATGCGCGGTCTCCAAGTACTTTGCTACTCGTTCGACGCGGAACGCGTCGTTTGGACCCGAACACTCCATTCTGTGCCATACTCACCGTTATCGACTAGAGTCTTATCGAGGTACCGCCACAATTGCCGGCACCATCGATAATCGTGATCTCCGTCCTACCTGCCACCATACCCAGTTTCCCATCCAATCCCTTTCCTATTGCACGTCTCACGCCAGGGTCCGAGCACAGAGCATGGCGCAGTTGGAAGCGCACGGGGCCCATATTTCGACGTTCCTCGAGTATACCCCGAGGTCACTTGATCGAAGCAAGTTGCTGCTATGGTCGTTGATATGCTGTAACAAAGAGACAGCCTCTTTTAATTTTTTTTTCCCTGCTCCATCAATGACGGGGGATATGTTGCCTGGATGCTGCAGTTCTGAGCATCGCACCACTCTATCCATCATACCTAGCACCGGATTCTCCTTCCCTGTTCCCAGTAAATTTACGTTTCATGCCAGCGTGGTACAGCAGTATGGCGCAGTTGTAAGTGCTCAGAGCCCATAGGCATACCCGAATACGCATCCCAGTAAGTGTCCTCAAAGCGGCAGATTGAAATTGGTATATTCAACCCCGAGGTCACTTGATCGAAACAAGTTGCTGTGACCACTCAAGAGTCAATCTAGGATGAGGAATTGAACAAACAGCCAGTTATTTTGCGATTTGCAACCTTCTCCCTGCCATCCTGAGCCCACATACATCTAGTGCATACCATTATCGGTACTTAGTCAAGATACATACTTAAACGCGAAATGAAGGGGTTAAGCACGGTACCGTGCAATACGAGAATGGCGGTTTGCCAGTCGAGGAGAACCGCCACATCGTCGCACCCCCTGTTCTAAAGGCTGATTTGAGGTTCCCATGATTGTTTCTTAGCGACTTGTGGTTACCCTGAAGGACTTGATGCGCTTTCTCTAGCTCCCCATGGTGGATTTACTATTCTGGAGGAGCAACTCATGCAATACGGGTTGGTGGCCCGGGTATGGAGGGAGCAGAGTCGTCGAAAGAGGAATCGGCGGAGCCGGCGTCGTATGAAGAAGATGAGGTGGTGGTAGTCATGAGCGTGTTCACTGGTCATGGGCCGTGCTGTTAGTTATAATTTTATTATAAGCTTCTTGCGGCTTAGAGTGGATAGGCACTGTAATGGATCCGTCCACTGGCACCACCGCCATTCTGGTGACGCGTCGTGTTCTGATCAATGCATGATGTGACTTGGTCACAAGATCTGTTGGCAAACGCGCCTGTTGCAGCCCAGCGCAGTCCGTTCCTCCGTACCTCTTGTTCAATTGTTGCCCGTGCGCTCGTGTGCTTACAGTATTTTGCATGTCTGGCGTCATATTTCCGACAGCCTGTAGGCGCATCAGGCTCCCACATTCTGCTTTCCAAGCTCTTCTCACTAGTATTGATCAGACAGCTTGACTGGGCCGCCTCTCTCTTCGACCAAGATTACTTATGACCCACACATCGCATACACCAGGATTGATGATCTCACGCCGTCTGAGACCGGCAGTCAGGCGATGACGAAAACCTAGTCAACGCCGACTCGGAAATACGGTTCAAGTCAAAGAAGCGGATTGCTTGGAATACTTCGACGTAACCCCTTCACTTTCAGCTAGCGGTCAGTAGGCAATGCTATCCTCTTCGTTTCTGCCAGTGGCCTTTGCCTATTTCGTCTTGTGGGCTGCAGCCGCACCTCAGGTCCAACTCGGAAACACGACTCTCATAGGACGGGATGTAACGGGGTTGAAGCAGGATTTCTTTGGTGGTGAGTAGTACTCTCAAACGATGCCACCACTGCCGCTAAAATCATCCTTTCACCCCAGGTATACCATTCGCCGAGCCGCCTCTAGGCCAATTGCGCCTCCAGCCACCTGTCCTCAAAAGGCGCTTAACTGGAGCAACCCTCGACGCAAGCAACTTTGGGCCCGCATGTCTTCAATCCGTTCGTTTTGTTTTCCGTCACTCGTAACGCCCTTTCGCTGACGTTGACCACCTGTCCTCAAGGCTCTCCCCGTGACAGCGATATCTGAAGACTGCTTAACCATCAATGTCTTCTGGCCCTCTGGGATCACGGCCAATGCGTCTCTGCCCGTGGTGGGTTATGGCCTTATGAATATTCTCGCTGTATGGCTTACATTCCCGCAAATTAGCTATTTTGGACGTGAGCATTTACCCAATCCCCTTGTCTTTCATGATTCTTATATGACATGCCTGGTCAGCTACGGCGGAGGCTTCCTTTTTGGCGCGTCAAATATTTACAACGGCAGCGCGATTGTGGCCCAGAGTGTTGCTCGAGTAAATGAGTTGACGAGATTCGGTGCCAATGTCATGCATTGCTTACCCAAGTCTGCAGGGAACACCTTTGATTTACGTCAATTTCAACTATCGCCTTGGTCCATTGGGCTGGCCGCAAGGTCAAGAGGGTGAAAAATTCCGTGTTATTCTTGTGTAAAGCTCAGAAACTGAGGAATATCTACAGCTGACAACCGCAAGGCACTTAATCTGGGTTTGAAAGATCAACTAGCAGCCCTCGAATGGGTACACCAAAATATCGGTCTGTTTGGTGGTGACAAGAGCAAGGTGAAGCTAGGGTGTTTGCAGTTGAAAGACGCCAATTGTTAACGCGTATATACCAGGTCACGGTACTTGGAGAAAGTGCCGGTGCAGTTATGACATCGATTCTCTTCTTGAACTCTCCCCTACCCAACCTTGCACGAGGAGCGGTACGCTGCGCTTTACTACCTAATACAAACATGCCCAAACAATTGGCCTCTAGATTCTCCAATCGGGGTCCCCGGCCACGACACTGACGTTCAAAGCCGCCGTTCGAGAAGTTGATTGGCAAAATTTCGTAAGCGGCGTCCCGCATTGCGCAACCACAGCGACAAGCCGCCGCACCTTCGACTGCCTCAAGTCCGCCAACTCTTCCGATATCTTACAAGGCCTCCTCAACTCACTCGGGAAGTTCACTCCTGATCCCAACTTCGATGGACCAGACGGCTTGTACCCCGATATCGCTTCGAACCTCTTCGCGCATGGACAGTTTGCCCGCATTCCGTCGATTGCTGGAACCAATCTCGACGAAGGTCCCAACTCTTCTCTTTCGCCTTGTGCTACATCCTTACGTCGAATTATTAGGGACGTTTTTCACACCTCAGACCATCAGCTCAGAGAGTCAAATTCGCGACACCATCATCGCGAATTTCTCCCCGCCCACTACCGACCTTTTGGCTGCCACAGCTGATAGACTCCTTCAGCTCTACCCCAACGACCCCGTCGTTGGCTCCCCATTCGGCACAGGCAACCAAACCTTCGGGCTCAACAGCGTTTATAAACAGGCCGCTGCAATTCGTTGAGTTCCTTGTTCCTTCGAACCAAAAGGTAGATAGCTAACGGGGTTTGGATAGAGGGTGACCTGAGCTTCGACTCGCAGCGCCGAAGCTGGAGTCAGATATTCAGCAGTGCAGGGGTCAAGACATTTGGATACCTCTTCACTGAGCCTCAGCCTTCCAGCGCTGACCCCGCACTCGGAGGTGAGTTTTTCTCAGTCCCCGTTCCCCCTGCGCAAGTTTGTATTCATGTGTGCTTCAAGTCCCTCATGCGTCAGAGCTTGTCTTCGTCTACGGCAGCCCTGGTAGTCAGACCCCATCTGCCATCAACCTTAGCAGCCTCATGATAGAATATTGGGTCTCGTTTACTACGAGCCTTGACCCTAACGATGGCCTTGGACTTCAACGTATGTATTTCTCATGTTCTATGCCTATCCAGTCTCCTCAAGACTCATTTTGAATCGTGTCTGCGTAGGTCCGCATTGGGATCAATATGCCCCCGATCACCAAGTACTTATGCAGCTCAACGGAGCGAACATGACGCTCATCCCGGACGACTACCGGAAGGAGCAGATTGACTTCATCAATTCGGTACCTGCAGTTTTCCACCATTGATATGCGCGAGGCTCTTTGAGTCGTAGCTCGGACTTTGTGTTTTGTTTCTGTTGGGTCGCATTTTTTCCTGGACATCGTGCATGCAGTAGCGAGCACCGCCACTGTAACATTTGACTGATGTTTGTCGAATCCCCGAGTGACGTTACTGAGCAGCGAGCTTAACATAGGGAGATCATGTATATGAGCACCTGCGCTTCACGAGTTCGAATGTCTTCTCCCCCTCCACCTCTGTCGTTAAACCACTGTCGGCGCTAGGAGTCGTATCCTACCGTGCGATGTAGCCGACGTGCGATTGACAACTGTGCAAGAAAGCTTGAAGTGGTATGGAATCTGGTCGATGAGGATTGGGATGATGGGACTAGATTTGTCCTGTTCAATGAGATATCCCTCTTCACCAATTCCTTGTCGGACGTTGAGCCAACGGATGAGGGGAAGGTGTGTACTAGCCATACAGATCTTATTTAAGAATTTTGCTGCACTCCCCACAACGCCTAGTGGCATAGACCTCAAAATCCGTGAAGTCAGCGCACTTCGAGAAAAACTATCTGCCGCCGCTCCGTTTGTAAGAAACAAAAAGCAGTGCGACCTGCCTGGCTCGAACATGCGACAGCAAGTTAGAGCAGTCACCGTTCGGTCTCGTTCGGTTTTCCATTACAGTCTTGCGCTCTTCCAGCTAAGCTAAGGTCGGCGATATATGGGATGATGAGGGCTTAACTCCAACTTAACTCAGTACTAAGGATTATTCGATAGATCGACAGGCTCGCAATCACTTTCAATATGTTGGGTCACAAGTCCACATCGATGGATCATTGTGATAAGTTTCATAGCATCACGAAGCTTGAGGCTGGAACTGGCCGGCACCGGCACGAGACCACAATGTGTTCTGCTGTGAATCGCGAGGACCGATAGCAGGCTACAGTGATTTCCTTCGAATCCTTCCTGTGTCCGGTCATCTATTGTCATTCTACGCATCAGGAAATGCCCCCAAAATCATCAACGAGAAAGAAACTGTGGCCCGGAAAACCCGAAGATACATTCTTGGTTGATGCCAAAGCGACCGACATCGTTATACCGTATGTCCACATAGTACGAACAACGCAGTCATTGACAATTTGATAGTGTAATAGGACAAAGTGGCGCAGGGAAAAGCACTGTGAGTGTTTGTCGAAACAACTGCAAGCTGAAGCACCTGACACAAAAAAAGTTCATCAACAGCGTAGCAAAGAAAGAGGAAAGACCAGTGTCTTCGGAACTGGATCCGAGTCTAGGAACGAAGACGCTTGGCTACGTAATTGTTGAAAATCCCAAGGATTCTAGCCAGCGCATCGTCTTTGTCGATACACCCGGATTCAACAACTCCTTGGTGGATGATTCAGAAATCTTGAGGCGGCTCATCCTCTGGCTCACGAAATCGTTAGTTATACAGCACGTCCGAAGTATTATGATGGCTGATTCAAGGCATGGCAGGCGGACGAAGTTGGGCGGTGTCATATACCTGCATGAGATATCTCAACCGCGCACGCCGGGGCCAGCATTGTGGAAAAACCTCGAGTACCTATCAGCCCAGATGCACAGCGGGGGAGGTAATCGAGGTGGTGGGAAGGGTATCGTGCTTGCGACGACGAAATGGAATGAGGTGCCGAAAGAAGTTGGAGAGCGGCGTGAAAGGTACTTGCGAGAAAACGATTGGAGGAATATGGTCGCTCTGGGGACGACAGTGTGTCAGTATCAAGGAACGTGCGAGTCTGGCTGGGAAATTGTGGATCTCGTACTTGATCACGTTGCGAAGAAGAGGACGATAGAGGAGGATTTGCAAGAAATTGAGAGGATCGTTGCGCGCATCAGAGGAAGTCTTTAGCGAAGTAGACCAAGGTACTGCAGAGATATATGTCGGGGCCGTCATGTTTCCGTACTTATTTGGTTATTTACTAGCACAACTTGCGAAAACTCTCTGTAGGTTAGCGCCACAAAGGAAATACTACGAGGCCTGTAAGTGTGTAAAATTGGGGCGGGAGTCGCGGCGAGCGGATTAAGCTCATGCTTGTGCTTTTCGGAGAGATTAAGGGTGTTGCACTGACGACTGTACACCTGTTTCAGAATTAATTTAGCTGCTCCCGCTTGCGATATACAGAAGGATGGAATATCCAACTATTAGTATGTAGTTTTGGAAATTCTGAGCCAGGTGGCTGTTGTGTCTGGCTGAACCTCCTGGAGTTCCTGGCAGGCAGGCTAGAGAACCAGTATTGTCAAAAGCCGCTTAAATTGCGATTGGGGGCGGGGTGAATGTGTGTTATTGTGCGGTCGCAGATTACGTCGAGTCGTCGACGACGGGAGAATGCTATTTGCATGTGTTTGAGCCTAGTTTTCGACCCAACTGCCAGCAACGACTTCCAAACTAACCAGAACCATTGACCTGTACACCTATATAAATGTCCTCTTTATTTCCAAGCCTCTATCTTCCTTCGTGCCTGTTTGGATAAGACTCGCCCGAGACAACGCCACAAGGCTTCGCGCTATGTTATCATCTCTCGGTGCCAATTCTCTCAATCGCGCCCCACGTACCGCACGGTTCCGCTGTCCGAAGATTGCAGACGCCCCATCTCCAAGAGTATTCTTCAATACCGGTCAAGGAATTATTACCCTCGTCATGTGGAATCGACTTTAACACAGGTGATGCCGAGCGACCACCCGAAGTTTAACCCATCCCATAATGCCTCAATTCCGGTCAATTTTCGGTGCCCGTCAAGTACCCGCTCACAATGAGACGTCATATGTCCCAAACGGCCTGTATCCGAATGTACTCCCTGCTTGCATAACGTTTGTTTTCCCGGATATAAGAGTAGATCTTCGGACCCTTCAACTCTCCCAGGATTCTTTTTGCGTTGCATTCAAGATGGTATTTGTACCCCTCCTTCTATCCCTCGCCGCATTAGCAGCGGAAGTACAGGCTCATGGATATGTCCCTCAAATCAAGATCGGAAGCCAATACATTCCAGGGTGGGATGCCTCGAAGGGTCAGTGGCTCTGATCTGCTTGCTCTCTTCGAATACTCAGACTTCTGTAGATCCTTACATTACACCACAGGTACGCTTTGATCGCTCCTCGATTGAACTATATTGACGCATCCCTTTGCTAGCCTCTCAGAGTCGTGCGCGGAACCAAACTCGACAGTGGCTTCATTTCAGATGTTACATCGACGGACATCACTTGTTCGATTGGCAACCAGAAGCTTCCTCCTGTGCGTCAAGTTCTAGACCTTCGTTTTCCTCCTCTCACCTTGCTTGTAGGGTCCAATCTCTGCTACAGTTACCGCTGGGGGCACTGTCCAGATGCTGTGGAACACTTGGCCTCTCGGCCACTACGGGCCAGTCTTGAATTATATGGCTAAGTGTCCAACCAGCGACTGTTCCACCTTCAAAGGAGACATTGGCTCGCCCTGGTTCAAGGTAACGGCTTTCAATTGTCATCCTCTGGCCACCGATCTAAAGTAACCTTGTACACCTGGCTGCGATAGATACAGCAAGATTCTTACGTCAATGGAGTGTGGGCCTCCGACACACTAGCTAAGAGCAATTTCACCTACACCGTCAATATCCCCAGCAAGATCGCTGCTGGAAGCTACGTTCGTCCTTTTGATCTTTGATCCCTTTCCATGGTTTTTGAAGTACTCGCAACGCATCTAGCTACTCCGCCACGAGAACCTTGCCCTCCACGGCGCCACGAACATTGGCGGCGCACAGTTTTATCCTGGTCTGTGTTGTTTATCGAAACTTAACATATCATCGGGCTTATCTGCCTTCAGTATGCGTACAACTAACAGGTATATACAAATTTCCACCTGCTGAGAGTCGGCATACTGATGTTTCTTCTAGTGACTGGGGGTGGCTCCCTCAATCCTTCCGGTGTTAGTTTCCCGGGGACGTATAAAGTAAGCTTCTCTCCATTTTAGTCGCAGCTTCTCACAAAACTCTCCCCTTAGGCCACCGATCCTGGCATCCTTTTCAACCCTTACCAGGGAGATGCGGCAAATAAGGTACATCATAATCTTTATTTCTACTCAATCACATGATGCTCATGTATACGAATCATCTAGGCTTATGTTCCGCCGGGCGGGGCCGTGTATCCTGGGTTGAACTGA
The DNA here is from genome assembly GCA_018851285.1 of Lyophyllum semitale. Lineage (NCBI taxonomy): Eukaryota > Fungi > Basidiomycota > Agaricomycetes > Agaricales > Lyophyllaceae > Lyophyllum > Lyophyllum semitale. Next base: position 16,216 of record JABCKH010007796.1, on the reverse strand, counting down.
GTTCCTAGATTCAATACGATCGAAATGGCTACCAGCAGAAGTTGATTATGTCTGTGATATCGATAACTGACAAATATCGCAACAGACCTTGATTCTGATTGAGGCATTGTCCTCTGAGTAGTGTTCTCGTCGCATTACATAAGTGTTGGCAGGTAAGAGGGGCAGAAGGAAGGGGTCATGTATTTCTGACGCGACGGAACGCGACACGTCCACGTGACTTATGTAACTTTTTGGTGCCAATTTCGTCAAATTTTCATTCCTTGATTCTTGAAGTTATACCGCCGGGCGCCCCTCCGTACTTGTAGCTCGCGCAAGCTATCCCACTTTCTATTCTCACTGATACCTGATCACGTCCATCTTGCGTGCTCATGTGTTCGCAAGGATTCAGTCATTGATGGCCAGCATGGCGTCACCGTCCACCTGACTCTGAGGAATGTAAGACAGTGAGAACTACCCTACACCATTTCCAGTTCTACACTCATCGCACAGGATGCCCAGCTTGGAAATTCCCGAAGTTCCCCGCTATATACCGGTTCCGCCGACCACTGTGGAATGTACGTGATACTCGCATGCCCGAAATGTTGATATCTAACGGTGGCTGGTGTCCCAGTGGATTATGCCGATCTCCCTGTCATAGATCTCTCCAAAGCTTCAAATCCTGAAGCTCGGGCTGCTCTGTCTGTTCAAGTGCGCGACGCAATGACGGAACATGGTTTTTTCTATGTCATAAACCATGGCTATACGACACTCCAGGTATGTGGATCCTCATTGTTTCATATGGCATTTTGTTGACTGTGCTGAACAGTCGGAGAGGATCTTCGACATTGCGGACATTCCGTTCGAACATGTCGCTCGGGAGGAGAAAGAGGTCTATGCCGGCACCATGAAAGATACAGGTTCATATCAAGGATACAAGCTGAGGAACTACTGGGTTCGTCATGTCATATTTGTACCATCTTCCATACCTTGACGCAGCTTCTCCTCAAGCACATCGACGGCGGAGTCCATGACCAAGTAGAAAATTACAATAGTGCGTTTTCCTGACCTGAACGTTCTAGACGTCACCAACAATTCAGCCAGTCCACCGAGATGTTACTAAGCGAGGGCACCCTCAAGCACTTCGACCGCTCTTGCCAGAGATTGCTGACTTCGCTCGGCACAACCATTTGAATGTGCTGCACCCCATTCTAAAGTGCGTGCTGAGGAACTTCTCCGTCTCCAGGATCTCACGACGAGATTCAGACTTCTTGCTCTGGGGCTTGAACTTCCGGAAGATACGTTGGTCGACATTCACGGATATGCGGCTGTCGGCGAGACGTATGGTAAATTTATTCATTCTGATGTCAATGTGCATGTATTGATGAGACGAAGCGCGCTTCATGAAGTAGTATGTATCTCAATTCTCCTTTTGTATCGGACCTCATGTTTGTCACAGCTATCCGCGATCAGAGGATGAGGAAACGAAAACGAAGAACGTCTGGTTGAAGGGACACACAGGTCGGTCATATGTCCATAATAGAAGACAGCCTGTTCTTACCTTCTTTCTTTTGGTCACAAGATTTCGGCACGGTAACGATCCTATACAGTCAACCCGTTGCAGCGCTGCAAATTCTCACGCGGGAGGGCTTGTGGAAATGGGTCAAGCATATTGAGAATGCCCTCGTAAGAATGAATTATCTGTGTTTCGTTTATACGTCGGTGTTGATTGGCAGTTCTGTGAAGGTCATCAATGCCGGTGATGCAATGGAGTTCCTTTCGGGCGGCTTTTACCGTGCCACTATCCACAGGTCTGGCTTATCCCTTCATTCACCCTTCGTTCGTACCACTCAAGTTTGTCATAAGGGTCGTTCAGCCGCCCGAGGACCAGCGGAAAGCCACGCGACTTGGTGTCTTTTATTTCGCTATGTCTGATGACAGTACCAAGCTCGTACCTTTCGTCGACAGTCCAGTCTTAAAACGTGTTGGCATCACCAGGCGTTTTGAAGACGAAGCTGCTCCGACGATGGAGGCATGGAGGAAGGGTAGGACGGCTTTATATGGTCGTTCGGAGTTGAAACCTTCATCAGAGGAAGGCGTAGAAGAAGAGGTCATTGGAGGGGTTGTTGTCAGGCATTACAACTGATTGAGCCATGAGACCATCAGTGCAGGCAAGTGATGCTTTGGATCTCTAAGATTGACCTTGTCTAACTGAACTTTAGCCCTGTCGGTCTAACGTACCTTATGCATATGTACATATATAAGAAACCAAACTGGGTGCAATTCTCTCCATTCGTCAATGGCTTCTGCTGTCGTACATCACAGCTTCTCCAACCAAAGAATTCTGTATGTCACTCGTTCTCTTCGCTGTGTACCCCAACTTATTTGGCGCTTCGCTTGCAGTGAATTATGCTAAACTAGTCGCAATCAGTCTTAGTGAATGCGCAACAACGAAGAGTTGCGCAACAAGTCGGAACGGGATGGCAACTGTAGTTCTTCTACGTGGTTAACCATGCGCATACACAAGCTCAAGTGAACGGCGCCAGAATTTTCGACCTGCCTAACATCACTGTCAACCTCGGTTGATGCTGAGGGGAAGAAGTTATTTCCAGGGCGCATGAGGAAACGGGATCGCACCAGGGGTACAAGCTAAAAGAACTATTAGGTACGTTATCCAGCATCAGTGCAATACATTTCTTGAGCCTTTTCAGCATATCCATCCTGGAGTTCACGGTCAATGGAAGCATATAACAGACTCTGGTCCATCAATCAGCCAAACGGGACGCAAGAAAAGAGCATACCTAGGCCTTAAGACCTTTCCCGAGCGAATTGAAACTTTCGGCAGGCATACCCACTTCAGTGTTCTTGATCACCTGCTTAGGTGAGTACTCACATTATTTCACTTCCATGAGATGTGATCACGACTGTGAACAGGCTGCCCACACTCGGGACGGAGTTGCCCGAAGAGGCATTCGCCAACTCTCACGGTTACCATGCATCTTCCGAGACCTTTAGTGATTCCCTCAGTTTTTCATCATTGTAAACGCAGCTAATGTTTTGAGCTTTCAGTCCGAATTTAAATCCTGGCAGTTCATGACAATCTTGACTCTTCAATCTCTGCCAGATATCACACATGACTGCTTGGGTTTTGGGCCGCGTGAAACACCACATCAAGCTTCTCTAACCAAGTGATTTAAGGCTGCGGAAACAATTTCCGTTATCTGGTCCTGTTCTCCCACCCTGCCCACCGATAAGCTTCCCACTCAGAGACCATGGCTATACTCCCCTTGACGAGAGCCGACGATGCACCTCCTGCCTACGAGGCGCCTCCTCCTACGACTGAGCCTCGTACGTCTCCCTTGCTCTTAGCTTAACAAACATTTTTAGCATTCCTTCAGTTGAGTATGCCGATCTCGCCATCGTTGATTTGTCGAAGGGCGACACCCCCGAAGGCCGAGCCAATCTCGCCGCACAGGTCACTCAGGCCATGGCAACACACGGTTTCTTCTACGCCATAAACCACGGCTATACATCCGAGCAGGTGATTCGTATTTGCCTTGTACATTTCAAAGTTCTCACCAGAAATGGGAATCATGATTAATAGACAAACCGAATCTTCAGCATCGCCAATCTTACTTTTGACGGTGTCAGTGCCGAAGAGAAGGGGCGTTATATGAGCCAGTCGGCTAGCATCTATGAAGGTTACAAGCCGCGAAAAACCTGGGTTCGTCGTTTGGTCATATGAAAGCCATAAAGTAAAGTTGTATCTCTAGCTTATCGACGGTGGTGTTCAAGACCAGGTTGAACATTACAACAGTAACCGTTCTAAATTATCTGTGAGATATCGAACTGAATATTCGGATAGTGAACCGACATCTATATAAGCGCGCCCATCCCGAGGCGTTGCGCCCGTTTCTCCCTCTGATCGAAGACTTCGCACAGCACAATCACTACAACGTGGTGCACCCTATCTTGAGGTAGGCATGAACGAGCCATGTACTCCAGCTCTTTACTGGAATGCAGCTCTTTCCAGGCTGCTTGCACTCGGTCTGGAGCTGCCCGAGGATGCCTTGGTCAAGCAGCATCAGTACGACGTGCCAGGACACACCTCTGGTATATTCCACATTCTTTATTATCTCAAGCATACCGGTCATATGTCTCCTTGTAGTCAGGTTCATGAAATAGTACGTTAGTCAGTGCGTCATTAGTCATGCATTGAGCTGATAACTAACCATTCAGCCACCCTCGCTCCGTGGACGAGGAGGTCAAGTCTAAGAACGTTTGGCTCAAGGGACATACCGGTGCGCGTCTTCCGCCCATCTCGAAACACCATCTAACGATGAGCAGATTTCGGCTCCGTCACTATCCTCTGGTCTCAACCCGTTGGCGGGCTCCAGATCCTTTCACTGGACGGCAAATGGCGCTGGGTTCGACATATCGACAACGCTCTTGTACGTGTATCTGTCTACGACCTCGTTCCTCACGGTTCCTCATCTGAGTAGGTTGTCAATGCCGGCGACGCCCTTGAATTTCTTTGTGGGGGGTTCTATCCTTCGACACGACACCGAGTTGTCCAGCCCCCCGCCGATCAGCGTAACATTCCTCGACTCGGCGTATTCTACTTCGCCATGCCAGACGATGACGTCAAGCTCTCTCCTCACGAGGAGAGCCCTGTCTTGCGAAAAGTCGGCATAACTAAACTGTGTGACCCTGCAGATGCTCCGACGATGGGGGAATGGCGAGAGGCACGTACTGCTTCATATGGTAAGGTACAGCTGAAGGCGGGGGCCGAGAACGGAGTCGAGGAGGAGGTGGTTAAAGGTGTTGTGGTCAAGCACTACAACTGACAGCGAGAATAACCATTCGTGTAATTGTATGACAAGTTATAACGACACTCCAATGACAGAATAAATAAAAGCCGTCCGAAATGGTGTCTGATGATATACAGGTGCGAATACATGATCTATATAAACAAACATAAGTCCGAATCACGCCTGAAGATAATGTCCTCGGATGACCGTGATATGTCAAATATGAGGAAAGTGCTAAAAGGATCTCTTCCCCACTCGAACGCTCCCTTTGAATGGAAGGCCTGATAGCTCCATTTCACCGTTGCGTCCTGAAAGCGGTAGACCGTTGACATGCACCGCAACAGCAGCAGAACCCAGTATGCCAGCGACGGCACCGTCTGAGCCAAAGACAATCTGGCAAGAAACGCATGATGAACAACTGCATAGATGGATAGGATAAGAGCCGACAGACCTTGCTAACAAAGTTGCTAAACTCCTTCTGTCGACCAGGAAGCACCTCTAAAGGTACATCTACAATCTTCGCCGTGACAACGTAGGCCGCGCCTTCTCCTTTCTCCGAACCGTCGCGTGAATTCAATGCTTTCAACCAATCATTTGGCCTAATATGCCCAAAAGCCCCCTCGGGTAACGGGTCAGGAAGAGGTGGCCGCGTAGGGGGTGTTTGGGTCGAATCAGGGACCTCTCCGTCGAATACCAAGACGTCCGGGAGCACACGAGACACGGCTAGGTCGACATCCATGCCCTTCGGTAAGACGATGCGGGCATAGATCGTGCCGCTGGCAAGAAATTTGACCCCTGCCTTGATTTTCATGTCCTTGATGGTGACGTTGCGAAGGATGCAGGGTGGGTGATTAGGAGGTGGGAAGACGGTTTCGAGCCAATGGTTCGGGAGGAGAGGCGAAGATATGAGGATGGGATTAGATTCCTTGGATAAGTAACGAGATAGGAAAGAGGAGAGAATGGATGTCGCTTCGCTCGCCAGAGGAAGCACTGTCCCTGATACATCTATGGAGATATTCGGGTGTGTAAGAGTGAACGGCGCGGTGAATACTGATGCCACTGGTATCGGGGAGTCGGAGGAATTTGAAGGAGGGAGGGAGACGATAAATGGGACGGAAGGTGAGGTAAAATTGAAGGTTGGTGGTGCTGGGTTGATTATTGTCGCAGATGCACGAATTGCGAGGCTATCGGATTTGCTTGAGACAGCGAAGGACTGTAATGTGATAAGATCTTGAACTGAAGGGAAGGGGGCTTTGGGGCCATGATCAGGGAACCCAGGCAAGGAGGGGACTAGGGAGATGGGATCAGGAACGAATCAAAGTATATTGGAATGAACACACTTGAAAGATGGATTGATGTTTGTATGTCAGAAAGCTCCTGGTGCAGCCAATTTCGCCAGCTGCTTTCATTCAGTGAACCCCCTTCAATGGATGCTTGACGAACGTCAACCCGCAGGTCTACCGATCCATCGCGCAAAGCATTGCGTATGAACGTAGACCATATAGAGGTATCATTATTTGGGCGTACGCAGGCCGACACGGAAACACGGGTCAGCCATGAATAGTCATTAGGTGGATTCACAGTGAGAGGAACAACGAACGGCGAGGCTGATATGGAAGCAAGGATGGCCGAAGGATCAGCCATTATGTTGACCGTGGACAGAGTAACAGAAACTTTGTGCAGCTGTCGGACGCCCCAACGTCCTAAAGACTTCCATAGGACACCTAATAAACTCGCATCCTCTGGGTCACTGTTCACTCCCATGAGTCCGCCCGCATCCAAACCGAGATTTGCCTCGATATTGAGCCATATGTCACCGGAAGATGTGATATTTAGCACATCCACTCGATCGGGTCCTTGGAGTCTCAAACCGTCGCGCACGACGTCATCGGGAGAGACTTTGGAAGCCTTCGCTGCGTACGACCATGCAAGTAAGGCCAGTAAAACAAAGAAGGTAATGCAAAGAGATAAGGAAACAAGGAAGACCAAGGTCAACCTTGAGCGAAGCCGTCGGCTGACGTTCCTCGTAGCGGTAAAGCTTTCAGCGTGTGAGGAGGATTGACCGGTGAGCAAAGGGGTACGCTCTGTAGGGTCCTTTGCCCGTCCTTTGCCTTTTCCTGGAAGCTCTTGCGATATGTCAAGAGCGGTTGGAGAGTCCATGGCTTGGAGAGCTAAAGCATGAGCTTGCCAGAGGCGGTGCCAATGGAGAGACAAGTGGGGTTTGGACTCAAAACCGGAAGCACGTGCCAAATTTCATCCGAAATTAGCCACGTTTGGGTTGATATTTTGCAACGACCGTCAAATTTAAATTACAAGTCCTACATGAACCATATCCTAAACCGAATGCAGAGGCTCCTTATTAACGATCTGTCTGAATATCTCAAGAGATGCCTCTGGTTGGAAGGCGGGCTGATGGTATGATCAGTGGGAAATTGCGCGGAAGATTGGTTAGCTGGTGATCCTATGCCATCGGATTCATTACTGGGTACTAACCACTTCATGTCCAGCAGCATAAACTCTCCTATGAAACAGACAGCCGAAAGTTGAGCGTATGTCATATGGCAGTAAGCATCTCAAATGTTACTCACGCGAATGAAAAGTTGTCGACATTTTGGATCGCGGCGACCGTTTTTCCTGCAATGGTCATGTTCTGCAGAGGTGTACTGTTCAACCTTGCTTTGCCGTACCAATCCATCGCCAGCACGGAAGCATGGCCTCCAAGCCAATTGCAGCTGCAAGGAGCTTCAGATATATGGGGCTTCTACGGCTCTCCGACTTACTTGATGTCAGCATCACCAGCCTAAGAATTATGACGAACTGAGTTGACGTGAGGTTGCGAATCGGAAGCACCACCTACCCAAATTAAAATCTTCAGGCCGGAGTTCGCTAGGTCACCTAGCTGTGGAAGCCAGGTTCTCGCGTCCTGATGGTTGAATTCAATGCCGTTAGTAGATAATAACGCAATAGTACTTCAATCTGGGCTGACATCACCCGTTGCGACAAACAAGTTGTACGGTGCATCGGGACATTCGCTGTAATTGGATTCGGCCCCAATCTTCTGCATGATAGATGGTTGTCCAAGAAAATCGACGTAGAACGACGGCGGGAATAGAGCGGACGAGTTCTGGCGTAGATCATAGGAATCAAGATCACCGACGCCGGGGATGAACAGGTTTACGATCTACAATTTCAATTAAAGGTGATGAAGGACACTGAAATGAGTAGCTGACGTACACAAAAGTCATCTGCAGTACTGCAGATCTTGTCCGAGTCAGGGGAGGTTCCCGCAGCGTAGCAAGCTTCTTCCTGGTCCTTACATCCATTCGGCTTAAAATATGAGATGTTCATTTGCTTGAGAACCTGGTCACTTTGGAGCTGTCCATAGCCAGGAGCGTTTGTAGCGAAATCGAGGTATGCCTTGTTTTGAATCAAGGGATCAAACCATCCGCTTTGAAATGTGTGTCAGAAGCGAGTAGCTGCGATGCGAACCATCGTACTTGTTGATCATCAGTGCGCTGACCACGATTTCTTCGCCCTGAAGGGAGCCATTGCGAATTTTGATGTTTTGCTCATCAAAATAAGTAACGAAGCTCGGTCCATAATGGCCTCCATAACTCTCTGTGGCGAGTATGAACCTGAAGAATGGATTTGTCACCTCATTGACGACTTTTGAGACTCGGCACGCACTCCCGACTCTGGAATTTCGAAAATTGCGTGCTCTCAAACAAGATCTGGAATGCCTTCCACACAAAAGGTGCCGCCGCTTGGGTGCTGTTCACGGTGTCGGTCCCATAAGAGAATCCTGTTCCGATGGGCTGGTCGATGTATATCACTGGGCCATTCCATCGTAAATGTCCTTTCGTGGCATGTAACTTTGATGTACGCACTGTTACTCAAGTTATTCCAACTACGATGAAGCATGTTGTGTCACCGGGAATTATCAGTATGCGAGGACTTCTTACCTATATGGATTGAGAGTGGTCGTCTTGTTGTCGGGATTCACGAGGCACGGACCATTCTCTGGATGAGAGTTGTTAGATTCCGTCTATTCACAAAATCATTGGAATCATAGATGCCTTGGAAGAGACCGATCATGGAAGAACATCCAGGGCCTCCATTCAACCTAGTGCATGTGAGCATTATACCAATAAACTCTAAATCCAGCGTGAATCGTACCAGAGGGTAAATGGCGCAGTCTCTGGAGACTCCCTTGCTTCGAAAAACCAAAACCACTAGAGCAAATGGTTATATATAAGAGTTTCCCTTTCGAAGACTTCTAAACACGTACCATTGACATGTTCGTCCCCACTTCGATGTATCCCGAAAGCTGATGGACCCCCGGCGTTGTTTCACAAACACCAGAATCGGCAACAAAACGAAGACCGAGCTCTTCATGAATACTCGATTTGAAGGTCGAAATAACAGGTTTGGCGCCGAGTAAGTTGGCGCTTACCAAGGAAGCGAACAGAGGCAGAAGGCAGAGACAAACGCTCAGAAAAAACATGGGAGCTTGAACGATATGCCGATACCGACTGACATTCCAGACCGCCTGAATATGTAGCCATCGAACGCAAACCGCATGCTGCAAGTGCTGATAAGAAAACAGTCAGTCGCCGCCTATATCCCACACCGGCGGTACAGATTTCATAGGATAAACATAGAATTATCTGATCGTATTTGTCATAGCGCGAATGCTTGCGGATGGTGTCACGCGTAGGGAGAGAACCTGAGAAAACTGACGGCCGGGACGGCAAAGATAATTCGAAGTTGTAGGAACTCGTGGTACGGAAGCACGAACTTGGGAATTTCCGCACAATCAGCTGGATTCGTATGCACCAACGGAATCAGCGCCATACGGGGGATAATAAAAATAGATTCACAGACCTTACTTATTTGCTTAGAGATGTCGATCTGCTCCTGCTGATGGGCCAGAACGAGCATCAAGTACCCCGGGTACAATCGCATTGATACAACCTGGCAAAGTCCATAAAGAACTGGTCACGAGTAGACTCGAGTAGAGGAAACGTACTTGATTGCTTGTGGCATATTCAAGTTGAGTCCATGGGGAACTTGTATCATTTACGATAAGTATACTGAGGTAACGACACACACCGAGAGACTGCCGGGTAATGTACGTTGGTTTTGCCGGCGATTGACGGAACGATGCTCGTGGCGAACGGTACTGAGTTGCATAAGAATGAGTCGGATACACATATGATGGAAATTTCGGCAGTCTACACACATTGCAGTCCCAGGGAGGTGTTGGCTGGAACGCTCAAAAATAGAATGATTGGGGTGTATGGGTCTCGGAGACATTCCATTCTGTGACTTGAGAGATCGGGTACTGGAACTGGAATTTGAATTTGGTGGTGTACTGTACTATTACGACCAAGTCTTCATGTAACGCGTAACGCAGGGTCGTGAAGTGAAGAGATTTTGAGCATGTAACGCGTAACAAACGAGCCTGAAGAGCGTTACAGATCAGAATTTAAGGTCAAAAATGGAAAATTTTCCTCCAGCAAGTGATTTGACACAATTTTTGGAATTTTTAAGAGGCAGATGAAGAGATTTTTTTCCGGTAACGCGCAAAATTTTGGCATGAAGAGATGTTTAGGTCGATTTTTTCGGTAACGCTCAAATCGGATGAAGAGTTGGTCGTAATAGTAATTTTAAGAGTTGAAGCTTTGAAGGCGCGTGTGTCACACTGGTTGTAGACTTGTGACCGATCGTGATAATCGTGACGTTATCCTAATCTTATCTGAGATCTCTCCCTGAAATGCTACCACATGCTTCGCCAGATCCGTCACCGGCCATTTCGTAGTCCAAACCCGAAGAGGTTCGCATTGCAGAAAAGTTTTGCACGATCACCTTTTGTCAAGCCCGGATTCAACAAGCATCCATCGCATGATGCAGTAACTTGAACGAGCACGGCCACTTGTAACATTTGACTGTCCAGAAAACAACGTGACGCCAACAAAAACAAAAACAGAGTCAGAGCTAAACACCCTCGCGCCTATGGTGGAAAACCGCAGGTCTCGAATTGATAAAGTCAATCTGCTCCTTTCGGTAGTCGTCCGGGATGACCGTCAAGTTCGCTCCGTTCAGCTGCAGCAACACTTCGTTATTGGGGGTATATTGATCCCAATGGGGACCTATGATTCGAAATGAGTTTTTGAGAGACCAGGGTGGGGGACAGAACACAGGAAAAGTACATACGAGGGAGTCCAATGCCATCGTTAGGGTCGAGGCTCGTAGCAAACGAGACCCAATATTCTACCATGAGGCTGCTGAGCTTGGCGGCAGTTGGAGCCGGACTATTAGGCCTGCCGAATACGAACGAGATCTCCGAGCTATGGAAGACTTGAAGCACACATTAGCACGAGCTTGCGCGCGGGGGAACCGGGGGACCAAGCACAACTCACCTCCGATAGAGGGAGAGCCGGCAGGTTGAGGCTCTGTGAAGAGGTACCCAAATGTCTTGACGCCTGCCTTACTGAACGTTTGGCTCCAGCTTCGGCGGAGGGCCTGGAAGCTCAAGTCACCCTCTACCCACGTCCTGTTAGCCATCCGAATTTCGGTTCGAAGGACCAAGGAGGAACTCAACGAAGTGCAGCGGCTTGTTTATAGACGCTGCTGAGCCCGAAGGTTTGGTTGCCGGTGCCGAATGGGGAGCCGACAGTGGGGTCGTCGGGGTAGAGCTGAATGAGCCTATCAGCTGTAGCAGACAAGAGATCGTTCGCGGGCGGGGAGAAGTTTGCAATGATGGAGCCCCGAACTTCACCCTCTGAGCTGATGGTCCGGGATGTGAATATCGTCCCTAATTGGTTGACATGAGGATGCAGAACAAGTCAAAAGAGAAGAAGGTCGGGACCTTCGTCGAGATTGCATCCAGAAATCGACGGAATGCGGGTGAAGCGTCCGCTCGCGAAGACGTTCGAAGCGATATCGGGGTACAAGCCATCGGGTCCATCGAGGGTGGGATCGAAGGGGAACAGCTCAGGGGATTTCGCGAGTGAGTTGAGGAAACCTTTGAAGATATCGGAAGAGTTGGCGGTTTTGAGGCAGTCAAAGGTGCGACCGCTTGTCGCCGTGGATGCACACTGGGAGACGCCGCTTACGAAGTTTTGCCAATTACCTTCGCGGCGGCTGGCGTTGAACGTCAGAGTCGTGGCCGGGGACCCCGATTGGAGAATCTAGAGGTCACTTGTTGGGGCATGTTTGTACTAGGAAGTAAAAGGCATGCGTACCGCTCCTCTTGCAAGATAGGGCAGGGGAGAGTTCAGGAAGAGGATCGAGGTCATAACTGCACCGGCACTTTCTCCGAATGCGGTGACCTGGCGTATACGAGTTAACATTTGGTGTCTTTCAAGGAGAAAACACCGTAGTCTCACCTTTTTCCTGTCACCGCCAAACAGACCGATGTTCAGCTGTACCCATGCGAGGGCTGTTAGTTGATCCTTCAGACCCAGGTTAAGTGCCTTGCGATCAGCAGCTGTAGATATGCATCAGTTCCTAAGCTTTAACCTGGAAAAAACGTGGATTTCTTCACCTTCTTGACCTTGCGGCCAACCCAATGGACCAAGGCGATAGTTGAAGCTGACGTAAATCAAAGGTGTTCCCTGCAGACTTGGGTAAACGACGTGTGTCACCGAATCTCGTCAAAAAACTTACGCGAGCAACACTCTGGGCCACAATCGCGCTGCCGTTGTAGATACTTGACGAGCCAGCAGTGAAGCCACCGCCGTAGCTGAATAGTCGTTTCGTTTCAGCTTTATGAAAGGCACGGGAACGGGGCAGGTGCTCACGTCCAAAATAGCTATTTAACAGGAACGTAAGCTATGCTTGCGAGATCGGTAGTAAAGCCACACTCACAACAGGCAGAGACGCATTAGCTGCAATCCCCGAGGGCCGGAAGATATTGATGGTCAAGCAGTCTTCAGATATTGCTGCCGCGGGGACACCCTAGATTACAGGCGGTCAATGTTGACAAAGAGCGTTACGATTGACGGGAAAAGAAACAAACGGATTGGAGACATGCGAACCCAAAGTTGCTTGCGTCGAAGGTTGTTCCGGCCAAACGTGCTTTAAGAACGGGCGGCTGGAGACGCAATTGTCCCAGAGGCGGCACGGCGAATGGTATACCTGGGGTGTAAGGATGGCTTTACCAACAGTGCTGGCATCATTTGACAGTACGACTGACCGCCAAAGAAATCCAGCTTCAACCCCGTTATATCCCGTCCTATGAGAGTCGTGTTTCCGAGTTGAATCTGAGGTGCAGCTGCAGCCAAGGAAACGAAATAGGCCAAGGCCACTGGCAGAAACGATGAGGGCAGCATTGTCGATCGACGACGCTGGCTTGTAGTTTCTGGTAGTCGAGGAGTTATGTCGAAGGCTTCCAAGCACCCCGCTTCTTTATGTACCGTATGGTCCTGCAGTGATGATCCGTCGGCATCAATCTGGTTTTATTGCGCATCGCGACGAAGGGTCATCGCCTGACCATCAATCTCAGACGGCTGCTGTTCGGCATCCCTCGAACGTTTGCGAAGCAGCAAGGGCGTGAGATGAACCCCAGACCGGTGTACAGGATAGCCGTGGTCGAAGAGAAAGTCCAAGCATGTGCAGAAGGAGCCTTCGTATCGTCGTAGTACATATGCTTGCTTGAAAGTGGAATGTGGGAAATACACGCAGCGAGTGACTGGTCCTGTGATAATAGTCACATCACGCATCGATCAGAACACGACGCGTCACCTACTAAGATCGGTGGCCACTCGGAAAATTAATCCACTCTTGCTACCCAAGACTACGTCCAAGCTACGTCTCGCAAATTTCATCACCATATCATCTCAGCTCTTTCCCGCCTTCCTTGAACCGCGCTCACTTCAGTCGAAATTCCTTACATTTTCTTGCGGTCTCGGCGCATCGTCCTCGCAACGAGAAACTACTTATGCCTGACAGACCAAACCTCCCGCTGGAAATGGAGGGCGACGCTCCGCCGTTGAAAGAGCATGATCTTTACATCACAGATCATGAAGGGGGGAAGCTGTACATGTACGGCGGCTCTCCGTATGAAGCGGAAAACCTGGCGCCCACCGCTGACCTGTACTGCGCCGACATTATGCTCAAACGATGGGAGAATCTCACAGTAAGTGGCGGTCCCGTGTGGTTGTTACTATATACTGATAAGTTCTTGTTCGCCTAGGACAGGCTACAACGCTGTGAGGACTCTCGCCTCTCCAATATCACCCCGAACGAGCTGTTGTACGCCTAGACTTACAGAAGAGGCTACCAGCTGGGGTGGCCCTCCATTTCCTCTTTTTCCTGGGTATCTTCCTTTGCGACGTTGAAGACGTCATGAACTGGAGTCTCTATGGGAACCAGCTTATCCCCAAGGTATGTCCCTCTCTTTATCCTTCCCACCTCGCTCCCGCTGACATCTCCGACCAGCTCTTCGATGTCCTCCTCCGGCTGAAACCGCACTTTCGATAAATTCGGTTACGCGTGCCGCCGATTCGCAAGTCCCCAGAGGCTCCTCCATGATCTTAAGCGCTCTTGACATCCTGCTCCGTGGCCCTCTGCACCCACGCATCTACCTCCTGTAGATGCGTGTCGCCTGATGCAGGTGAATGAACTTGCCACGGAAGTGCGGCCTCGGATGCTGCTGTTCTCTTTTTGACTGCAGCAGACATTGGAGGGCGGAGGTGGGGTGATATTTCATGTAGATGAGGCATATCTGGCGTGGTGCATTGAGGAAGGGGTGAGCGAGGAGCAGGACGGAGGTTTGGAACGGGCGGGCGATCTCTGGAGGAGTATCCGGTACTCTCGGAAAACGTCCGATGGCTTTCTGTGGTGCTAGGGTGACGGAAGGTGGGTCATTATCTAGTTCGCCAATGCCCGGCAGGTCCTGATGATTAGTTTCTTAGCGGTCAATCCTAGGAGAACGATGTGGAGAACTACGAGGGGGATTGAGGCCAACGTGTGGTTACTGTTCGTTCTCCGTGTTTGGGCGTCTACCTCACGATGCTCTGCACCTGTTTTGGATCTTTGCCCTCCAGCATTCTAGTGCTCCGAGCAGAGGTGGGGACGGTGTTTTCATTCAGCCTGTGGATGACGAAAGAAGGATTCGTCATCCACAGGAACCTGTATATCATACATAGACTGTCTTTGACTGCTGGCGCTCCCAGCACTAGGGGTGTCGGCGCCAAGATAGTTGAAAATGACCATGCATATATATACTTTTACAAGTGTGTCGCTAGGTGAAGAGGGATATGTATACGATCGCATAACTACTGAGGGTCCAACTGAAAGCGTCCATAAAAATCTTGTAGAAATCGTGCCAACCGCGCCGCCATTTGCCATCCGCTAAAGTGATACTAGATCACAATACCCAATTCTGATGCTGGTACCAAAGAGAATCAGTACGGCGCGGTTAGGCTGAGGTGTCTCCCGCTCAGCTTGCGCAGTCTATAAATGCACTGGGAATGTATCTTCCACTCCAATTCATTGAATTCCTCTGAAATATCGAATACCTCGCCAATCGCTTCGCGGAGCGAGCGACTTCCAGCGTCTGTCAACTGAGAGCGGACCCCACAAGGACCGTCATAAAGCCGACGCTCTACAAGTTCCACGAAGGATGGATAGCTTTCCTCCGTCAGGCCACATTCCAAGTTCACGAGCATCGAAAGGACCTTCCCGCTCCCAATGAGTTCCAAGCATTCAGTTGCAAAAATAGTGTGTGGAATCCTCAGTGTCTGTAGGCAGGGTATAGCAGCTAAGAGCTGGTGGAACGACTCGTCATCAGGTATGTGTGATGCTATGCCAAAGATGGACAGCTTGTCACCGGGATTGGCTGAAAGCTCTTGGAGCTCAGAATTAGAGCGTTGTACCAATGCGAGAACCCTTTCAGAATTGAACCCCTCCCCATCTCTTTCAATTTCGATGTGAAGTGAAGTGAGTGACGGGAGGCAAAGGTGGTCAAGGATATGTTCATTAAACTCAAACACTGTCAAGCTTTGAAGAAGAGGCAGGATGATTGTTCGTGTGGGCGTCGGCTGCTGATATAAAATCGTGCCGAATCGACATTGTCGACTATTGGTACATTTTTGCAACACCGAAAGCGCCTCGTGAGAATCCATGGCAAGCAGATAAATATCCACGTAGAGGAGTTGCTGCCAGGGAATACCATCCGCCAGGACAAGGTGTTCTACGTCGGTCCAGAGTGAGAATTTCCGGAGGTTGCGGGCTTCGCTGAAAATCTCCGTGTTGCGACACTCGTCGAGTTCATAGTCACCTTCGACTGACTTGTCATCACTGAAGGCCAGCTGCATGGATTCTAGAGGTGCAAGGACGGAATGTAGCCCGCACCCGCAACGTCATCGACCTCACCATCCACTGGACCCCAGGCCATGTCGACTTCGGACCTAACGAACGAG
>JABCKH010007795.1:0-29530 GCA_018851285.1 Lyophyllum semitale | reverse complement strand
TATCACACAGGACTAATTTGAGTACATGTATACTGTAGGGGACCAAAAGAAAGTAGGGAAAACAAGCTAGGAATGGTGAGGATAGCGTGCTTGCTGTGGGCAATGGCGAGGACAACGACCAATCGTAGTGGAGCCGTGATGTCGGCATGATGGCATCATACCCGCTCACCCAAAATAGGCGCCCGCTTGCGAGCGACTGAGCCGCGCTGGACGCCAGATCTGCTGTATATGGCAACTCGGCTAACTTTGCGTTTTCAAATATAGAATGTTGAAATCAAAATAATCGGAGTTCAAATTTCTTTGATGGAACCCGTTTTCAAAATTAAATTGTATAATCAAGAATACTGTCCAATGAGGCCTCTCATAACTGTCACATCTCTTCAAAAAATCCGCGACACTCCAAAAAAATCCGCGACACCTAAAAAGATCCGCGACACTTCACAAAATCTCGCGCACTTTTGAAACATCACGCGCTTATTAAATGTGCATTCTGCACAGCATAGAGCCTGAGGTCGATGCGATGGACGATTGAGAGTCACCCATAGGGAAGTCATAGTCTGGAAAGTTGCTTGCGTTCCTCGCCCGCTTGTTACGACCGTTTCGGTCACTCTCGCAGGCCCCACTCTCGAGATCGAAACCGAATTGGTCAAAGGAACGCTTGAAGTATGTGGCAATCTGCGGCAGTTCCAGACGAAGCTGATGAGGACGATTGGAGAACATGGTGGTTACTTGCAGACCTTTATCTCCGTGGATCTAGTAGAACCTCCGAGGCCTCCTGGCAATAAGTATGAGCGACGCCGGGAAAGGGAAGGTTGAAAGCGATTACAACACTACTTATATCCAAAAGTAGGTACCTGCTGCAGATCCCTTGCCTGCTCCTTGGAAGTTGCATTTGTCGTAACGATGACCCCGATCGAGGCGATTCTACTACGATCACCCTCAGGCTCGAATGGTCGGACAAATCCTGTCCCACTTGAACTTGAAGCTTCACACCGCCCATTTGCATCCCACAGATGTCCGCTACAGCTCATGTTCAAGTTCCTCCTCACTCTGCCTATGAATTGCCCGGAGTCAAATCCCGTGGCTTCGAGAGCTACACAATCACTTCCGGGATCGTCCAAAGCGGGCAATTTAACATCCGTGGCCTGGAATGCTATTCATATGCATTCTGGAACATCACTCTCCAGGATCTTGTAGCCGATCTCGCACCCACTGTCGTCGTTATCCATCAGTTCGAGCTGGACGTTTTTCAGGTCGAACATGATCCTTCTATTGATCTAGACGACTCCATTGCTTCGCTCCCTCAACCCAATGCGCGAGGGGTAATTCCCGACTTCGTCCTGCTCATTATTCGCGCCACTTTACGTGACACTGGGACCAGGATCGCTCCCGGCGTTCTTACACGATTCATACGCTGGAACGATGTTAAGATTGAGGTGCTCAAACCGGGCGTATTAGCAGAAGTGA
This sequence comes from Lyophyllum semitale, assembly GCA_018851285.1. NCBI lineage: Eukaryota > Fungi > Basidiomycota > Agaricomycetes > Agaricales > Lyophyllaceae > Lyophyllum > Lyophyllum semitale. Next base: position 28,063 of record JABCKH010007795.1, on the reverse strand, counting down.
AGCGTCGCCCCACGCGTTCTGCTAAAAGCGCCAAACTATTTGGAGAGAATTTGTATGGTCGTATCCAGGAAGCGACGGATGCTTTAGAAGCGCAAGCCAGGGAGGCATTTCGTGCCCACTATGTTCATTCTTTTGGCATGTGCTGGGGAACGGTGGAGCTGGAAGCTGGCGGTGTATGAAGACTACTACAATGGTGGTGATGATGCTGAGGAAAAGCCGGAGCCTCGCCGCCTTATTGTGCGGAAAGAACCTTCCAAGAAGACCCGCAGCGCACAAAACTCAGATCAACATTCACCTGATAATGCTGGAGAGCCCGCAGACCGCACCGGATTCGGCGAAGCCGCACCAGAACAGGGTAGAGATAGGCCAGCTAAAGCCAAAGCCATAGCCAAAGGCTTCGCAGAACCAGAGTCAGACTCGGAAGACGACAAGGAATGTGAGAAGGTTGCATACAATTCAAACTCAAGATGTAAACCCCGCCGAACGAAAAAGCAGATGGCCGACGCTTGGGATAAGTCTCAACCTCTAGTCAACCCTCCAACACAAGCCGACTTCAGACAATACGGACCCGCCGAAGTCGGGAAGCATCTGCCGATCCAGGAGCTTTTGACTGCAGCCGATTTCGAAAATCCAGACTTGTTTCGAGAGAATTGGTCGTACCCTCTTCTCTTGGGAACCCCGGAGTCGAATCAAAACTGGTATATAATTCACCGCTTTTTGGAGGACGAGAACACCAGTGTCAACGCGCTTAACATCAACGATGATGATGACGGCCAGCCGGTGAGCATTTCTTCGGATGTTATTTTGACATAGCTGACACTGTCCTCCACAGGATCCGCGCCGTCGCCGTCCTGATACAGACGCGGACCTCACCGATGAGGAAGATTCCGGCGATGAGGGCACAGACGACTTTCCGACTAGGAGGGGCTGGGCCTAGGCGACTTGCTTGACGGGCGAGAAGAAAGATATGGTCGCACTGATACTAGTTAGGGAAAGAATATCGTCAGTAATAAACGCTAGCCCACAATATCAGTGCTTGACTCCCGAATGCCGGCTGGCTAGTCAACGCGTCAAGGCTGCGGCGATTTTGCCATGCTGGTAAGATCGACGACGAGACTAGGAGACTACGACGAGACGAATTTGGACGGTTGACAAGTCGGAGGGGAAGGCACAACGACTCCGAGTCGAGGAGATATTATGATTAGGATAGGCGCCACATTGGAGATATGCGTCTTACACTTGCGTATCAGGCATGAGGCCCATACGTCCTCTGGAGAGGATGCAGCGACGACAATGAGCAGGGGGCTTGGTCTTGATGAAGAGCTAGTAGAAGTCTCCTGGGATGGACGGGTCGGAAAACGTGCAGTGGTGATTATTCATCATTTCAAGGATTCTATGAGTTCGTTACTCAGAATGGTGGCATCTGATACCCGGACTTGAGGACAAGCAGGACAGGTAGTAGGAAAGATCTAAAAAGGATGACGAGGTCTGTAAACACCGTCGAAATGGTACTATAAGGAAAAAGACTCGCCACTCTCGGCACGGCTTAGTCCAATACGGGAGCTCATCCGTTCGCAAGACCTCTTGGACCGCCTTAATGTGATCCAAATCTGGCCAACTTCAGCTGCTCAGGCGTCTCATCCGTCGCGATGAAAATCCCAGTGAAGGCGACCCTGCGATCGCCTTCGAATGGTGTAAGCCCTGTCCGACAAGAGCGAGGTAACCTCCGCCTGATTTCTTGTACGGCCCTGAAGCGTCTGTTGATTCTTCCCAAAAGTTGTGTATCCTTGCCCAATCGGAAGGGGAAAGACAAGAGCATATAGGCGTACGCGACTGCAAGACCTAGAAATAGTGTTGAACAGAAGGGGCGGTCTGGGCAGAGTGGCAAGAGTCAAGAGCCGCGGGGCAGTGTGTGGTTCATTGATGATTGGGTATCTCGTTCCTCTCACTGCGGTCATCAGCATCGACTAAATTGCTCCTGCCAGCAGGTTAATGCGTTACGCTTTGAACCTCTTTGAACATGCAACTTGATAGAATCGGACACTCACTTGTTTCGGGCAAAGGCGGATGGTTGTCACGGTAAAATTACGCTCGGAGGAACGCCGGGTCCAGGAAGTATCCTATGGCATTGAAGGGAAGTTGGTAATTCAATTCAATTACGGCGTGCTGTAGCGGTAGCATAGGTCTGTCAATGGGTAGGTGGTGGCGGAGCCTAGGTGTTGCAGAGATGGTGCAACAAGTCTCAAGAAGTTACAGTTTGGACTCAACCTGCCATGCTGAATGGCATAGTGATCGGAAAATGGACTAACGTCGAGCTGAGGATGCATGTCAAACGTAATGTATGTAGGAGCTTGGTAAAGGCCCTGGCTCATGTAGTAGTTGAAAAGCGTCCACAAGCGTTACGTAACGTTGTTGCCAGTGCGTTAGGAGGAGGATATATTAGATACTGTCCCACAGTTAGGAGTTGTTGCATGTCAATCAACGAGACTAGGTGTATATTTGCATATAAGCGTTAATACCTGGTTAATACCGTGTAATCATCAAAGAAAGATAAAGTCAGGTGTGTGGTCAACAGAGGGAGCGGTGGGTTGATGGATGAGCAAGCGAGGAGGGATGAGGATCAAGTTCAAGCGAGGAGGTACAGGATGGGGAGATCAAAGAAGGGAAGAAATGAGTAGCCCGGGCACAGGGCAGCAATTAAACGACGTATTACTCGCCGCCGTGTGTGCGCAGATGTAACAGATGGATTTAATGGAGGGGGAACATTCATGGATGGGTCGCTGTATGTACGATATTCAGATACGGCATATACGGCGGTAGGTATGTGCGTAGCGCGTGGGGGGGAATCCTGGATCACTGGGTCTTGCATTCCTCGGGGTTGACGTTGTTCCCGGCGATGCCAGCGCGGCCTTTTGGTGGTCCGCGGCGCCGAGCGGGCACGTCGGCGTCCGAGTCTGACTCCTGTGTGATATGTGAATGGTGATGAGTACGTGGGGCAATGGGTGGATAGGAGAGAGGGAGGCTTACGTCCTCAAATTCGCCCTCCTCGTCCTCGTCATCATCGTCGTCGAAATCATCCTCATCGTCGTCCATCACCTCGTATTCGAGGGCCTTTCCAGTGAAGTAGTCCACGGCACGAGGGATGATCTACAGGGTCATCACAGTCAGTTGCGTAGAGTATAAAGGACGACGGCGGCTGACCTTCTCTTTCAGATCTTCACCGATCTGGTAATCCATCTCGAGCTTCTCCTCAACCTCCTCCAGCTCTTCTTCGTCGATATCACCGTTCTCAAGGGCATCGTCTGCGGGCGGGACGGGTGGCGTGAAAAAGTTGAAGAACGACTCTGTCGGGTGTGCCTTCCGCACAAGACGTGTGCGATTTGTGTCTACAAGCCAGGATCAGTTATCGGCATCCAAATCATAAGCGACGCGCGTACTCTTATTGCGCTGTTTCTTGATCTCAAACTCCTTGGTGAGATCCTTATCCTCCTTCCATTTAATCTCCGTCCCGATGGCGCGATCGTACACGAAATCGCCCGAGTACCCGACCTCCTCCTGGTACACGTAAGTCTTCTCCAGCACCTCGTTCTCAAAGTACTCATTCGGGCTGAACACAAAGATGAGCTTGAACCCAGGCTTGGCTGCGGGTGTCGAGTCGTCCAGATATGAGATGTGGATGTCCGTGAGGTGCTTGAGCGCGGCCGCATCGCGCTCCGTGATCAGCTCCGAGAGCGCGACGTGGTTCCGCAGCGCCGTGAGCCAGAACTCGGGTATGCCACTCGCCGACGGCGCAGTGTCTTTGGGTAGCGGGATGTAGTCTTCGTCATCCTTGATCGAGTACTGCTCGCCGGCCTCGATCTCCTCCTTGGTGGGAACAGCAGCGCCAGAGATGATGGCCGTGCGGCGTTCGTACAAAGGCGTCTGAAGAGCCAGGTACTGCACAAAGAGTAAATATATGAAAGCGCCATGACGATGGACGTCTTACTTTCTTCTCGAGCTCTAGACACTCGCGTTTGTACCGGTTTTGCAGCTCGTTCTGCTTCACCTGGACGCCCTTGAGCGCCTCGACGCTCAGCTTGACCTCGACGGGTAAGCTCTCGATGTAGCCCGAGCTCTTGCCAACCAGACCGGCAAGCTTTCCCTGGACCATGCCCAGCATGTGCTGCTGGAAGCCACTGAGCTCAGATGGCTCGACATCCTCAGCCTCATCGTGCTCGTTATCTTCAGCGATATCGGGGACGGTCGGCCGCGACAGACCAAGCGCAATGGGGGCCTGGTTCAGCGGCGTATTTTGTGGCGTAGGTGCCGTAATGTCGGACGGATTGGAAGAAATGGGGACGTTGGACGACATTTTTCGAAAGAGGTTGCGGCGACCGATGTAGGTAGATAAAAAATCATCAACCATCCAATTTGGCGGAGTTTCGGCAATCTCCGTTTCGTGACTCTAAGGCTCCGAGTCTTGCGGGAAACTATCATGATCTCGTCGAAACTTGACTTGAACCCCGATAAGTATCAGTTAATGGCTTTCATAGACTGATAAGCAGTTTACGTCGTCAGACATGCCCCCATCCATGAGGTTACGTTTATGATATAAACCTCGTATGAACCTTTGCAGAACCCTTGATCTCGGACCGCGTTTTTGAACGCCAGATGGGACGAGCCTGAGAGGGCCAGTCTGCTAGTACACATGTACACGGTGGGGATAACACTTCTCAAACGCGTCGTATCTAGCACGACCTCCCCAGCAGCTTCGATTTCTGAGTTTTTCAACTACTGCTCTTTAGCCTCCAACATACTTCGTGACTGCCAATACACGTGAGTCTCATCTCAAGTTGCATGTTGGCGTGATGCATTAATCTGCCGATAGGAACATGTCAGTCGATAGCGAGAAGAACGAGATACCACACCCCCTCTTGACCCTTGCCGCTCCGCTCAGACCGCCGCTTCTAGTGAACGCTATCTCTAGGTCTGGCCGTCAACGAGTATCCCTATACGCGCTTGTCTTTCCGTTTCCTGTTGCAAGACAGAACGATTGGACAATACTACCCAGCGTTGGGGAAGGACTTGACCCATACAATAGACGCTTCAGGGTGGTACAAGAAATCAGACGAAGGTTACCTCGCTCTTATCGCACAGGACTTAATACCATTTGAAGGCGATCGCAGGGTCGCCTCCACTGGGATTTTTGTCGCGACCACTGAAACAGCTGAAGTTGGCCACTGATTTGGATCACACAAGGCGGTCCAACAGGTCTTGGGAATGGACGAGCTCCCGTATTGGACTAGGCCGTGCCCGATGTGGTGAATCTTTTTCTTTGTATCACCATTTCGATGGTGAGGCTGCGTTATCTTTAAGATCTGGCCCTCGTACCTTTTCTGCTCGTACCCAAGCCCGGGTACCTTTCTGAGTAACGAACTCATGATCATAGAATCCTTGAAATGATGAATGTCTATCACTATACATTGTTCAACCCGTCGTTTCCAGGAGACTTTGATATAGCTCTCCGTCAAGACTGACCTCCTTGTTCACTACCGTTGTCGCGTCTTCTCCGGAGGACGTATGGAACTTTTGCCTGATGCGCAAGTGTAAGACGCGACTTCGACGAGGCTTCAGGCTTCAGCACACTTGACCTCATTTCATCACCCCAGAATGGAGCTCGGCTATGCCTCTTTGATATAAAGCTTTCGATGAGGTGCTAAATTAGGCGGGACAACGATTTGGAGACAATGGTCGGAAGGATGGACCATTGGCCCGGTCATTGTTACATTTCCAAAACGGCCACTTATGAGGGTAGGCCATTTTTCAGACCCGAGTTTCGGTTTCGCTTGTACACCACGTTCTCCCTTTCTATTTCTTCTGACGTCTACTACTGTACTAATACGACCAACTCTTCACCCCATGTTACGCGTTACCGAAAAAATCAATCTCTTCATCTCTTCATCGCGAAATGTTGTGCGTTACATGAGCAAATTTTTTTGGAAAGTCTTCATGAATTCATCAAAATTTAGTGCTAAACTACCGCTGGAGGGTTTTTCGCCACGAAATGTGATTTGTAACACTCTTCAACCCCATTTGTTACGCGTTACAGGCCCAAAATCTCTTCACTTCATGACCCTGCGTTACGCGTTACACGAAGAGTTGGTCGTATTAGTACAGTAGTTCTGTGGAACTTTTGTCGGTGACTTTGGCTCATCTTGGCGCGTACAGACATTACACAAGCACGGAGTCATCGAGGATGTGAGTCTGTCATAAAATTACTTTGATATGAGATTGACGTGTTTAATCACTCGCAGGAGCAGCCTGATCGACGCCAACGAGAGCCGCGAGACTCATTACGAACCACAGCCACCAGTGGCACCAGTGGCACCATTGACGCTCAAAACACTCCCAAAATCTCCGCCTCTCATCAACACAAAAACCAAATCTGGCCGTCGTGCGCGGCTGTGGGCTCTTGTCTTCCCTCTTCCGACGAGCAGACAGGACGAGTGGGCCGACGCCCATAATTTTGCCACCGATGTGGAGACCTACAACCGGCGCTTGAGGACCGTCCGGGAGATCGCAAGGAGATTGCCTCGTGCTTGCAGGATAGGTATGATTCCGTTCGAAGGCGAGCGTAACATTGCCTCGACTGGTATTGTCGTTACGACAAATGCGACGCCTGAGGAGCTAGAGCTGGCTCGGAATCTGGACTACATTAAGGCCGTTCAGGAAATTTTGAAAACGGACCAGCATCCGTATTGGGTTAGGCCATGCCCGTCGTGGTGAGTTCTCTTTTTATCTTCTCAAATCAATGAAGCTCACGCGCAGATCCTGCATTCTAGACCTGCCATTCTTCCCTGCTCCGCCAACGGCTTTCCTCGCCATTGGACATGTATATCAAGAATCACTGCTTTTGAATACCAAATCATGTATTATATGCGATCAAATTGGTTTCTGTTGTTGAAAATGCGGGCAATGACCGCGATGGGAATGGAAGACGGCTCGGGACGTAATCGCCTAAAACTTTGTTGTGGGAGGCCTCGGAGTTCCACGGAGATACAGGCCTGTGGGTAACCACCATGTTCTCCAATTGCAATCCCCAGTTGCATCTGGAACTGCCCCAGAATACCACTTCTTTCAAGCGTTCCTTTGACCAATTCAGCTTTGATCTCGAGAGTCCTTTAGGAGGGGCGAGCGGGAGCGACGGATACGATCGTAACAAGCGGGCGAAGACCGCAAGCAGCTTTTCAGACGATTATGTCTTTATAGGTGGCTCTCAATCGTACACATCAACCTCAGGCTCCAGCTCGATGAGCGTCTCTGTGCATGAGCCTATAGCTGCTGGAACTCATACGGCTTTAGCAGCCGCCACTGTCATGGCATTTGGCGTACCACATTTATCGTTGGATCATACCCCCTCGTCTTTCGAATCACCGAGACTTCCAACACCAGAGATACAGGACATTGAGATGACGGACTCGGATTACCAGTTCATTGAAGCAAAGGACGCGGATGAGGAACCAGCTGCCGCGCCAAGCGCTTCTATAGCTCTCGTCACATCTCAGGCCGACGAAGCTTCTAGGTACATATTCCTTGAAACGATTTACTGCATTCGAGTCCTAAAATTCTGGATTGTGTAGATCTCTCTCGCTAGCCCTACAACGATCACCGACGCCACCTCCAGTCTTTCCCCCTCTAGAAGATATGGAGTGTTCTCATGTAACGAATAGTTACGACTCTAAGCCGCCATTGGCGCTCAAGATCCTCCTCAGGTTACCAGCTTTATCCAACGACGATCCTAGATCTGGCCCCCTCAAGCGCTTGTGGGTTCTTGCGTACCCTCTTTCGACGATGGAGGTAGAGAAATGGGCAGATCTTCACGAATTTGAGGTCGGGATGACGAGATTCAAGCGGTATTCCCCGGCTCTAGAAGAGATCGAAAGGAGAATGCCAAGTTCTTGCAGGCTAGGACTTATTCCCTTCGAAGGCAAACGCAACATCACTTGTACTGGACTTATCATCGCATCAAATGCGACGCGTAAAGAGCTGAAGTTGGCCCACAATGTAGACCATGTCAAGGCAGTCCAAGACTTTTTGAAAACGAACGAGCTCCCAATTTGGATCAGACCCTGCCGATCTTGGTACGTTTATTGAATCTCTCGACGTCTCGGTCAAGATTATGAGTTTCCCTGCGCTGTAGATCATAACGATGCTCCTTGTGGTACAGCATCGAACATGACTACCTGTCGAGCTCTCCAGAGCTTCCGTACGTATTTATTGAAATGTCGAAATAACTATGACATAGGTGTCTTTCCTGTCACCCATGTGTGCAGACGACTCGGACGTTCGCTTGAAAGTTGTGCGTCTCTTAAAGACTGGAATATTCAGATTGTTAGATTTCCCTACAGAGAGAATTTGATTGACTCCTAAGTACGCCTCTCTGGTCTCTGACGATGCACAGCAGTAGCTCTTGACTGTAGCGGTTTCCGAAAACGCGCACTTTCTTAGATTGCCAGTGGGTAGTAATTGCTCAGTCTGAAGGCTAAGTGCCTTGAATAATAGGGCACTACTGTACGCGTTTTTAATGCAATCGGCATCCAAATAAAGCGAAAGATTTTGCATGCCTACGCAAATTGAATTGAATCAAACTGCTCAACTAGAGTAAAACATGCTGAGGCTGTCCAAGTAACGTCTTGTACGGGTGACTATTATTAACGGAAAGTCGTAATGGTCCAGAAGGGCGGAGGCTTTATGAACGAGGCAGTGGAAGGACGACGGGGGTTGTGATGGTCAGAGTGTCGCTGTTAATAAATTGGCCTGATAAGAAAAACTGAAAGTACCATCACGGGACAGGCCTAACCAGATCTCTTTCGTTTTCAAGACATTCTGAACCGCCCGTATGTGTTTCACATTCGTCGCCAGCTGCAGCTCCTATGGGTGGCGTTCGACGCGACAATATTGCGGTGCAAGGAACATCACACTCGCCTTGATAGGGAATAAGCCCGAGTCGACAATCTCCTCATGATTCCTGTTTCGTCAAAAGAAAACGAGGACTTAGGTTCACGTTGGGCGCAAAATTTGTGGAAGTCCGCCCAGTTCTTCTGTCAGTCCGTCGGAAGCGGAAAACAAGAACCTTCAGCTGTACACGGCGACCAGCTCTAGGATCGTTGTTGAATAAAGCTGGTAACCTTGGGAGGGCCCCGAGCGTCAATTGTGGCTTAGACTCGTTTTGAGGATCCTTTATATCTTCCAGAGGGGAAAAGACTGGAGGTGGCGTCAGCAATCGTGGTAAGGGTGGCGAACGGGATCGATGCGATGCGGAAATTTTGGAATCGAATGTACTTATTTCTATAAGCTTTATCGGCCTGGGATGCGGTAGGAGCGCTTGGCGCAGTAGCCAGTTCCTCGCATCCTCTGCTTCGATGAACCGGTAATCCATCATCTCAACGTCCTGTATCTCTGGTGTTGGAAGTCTCGGTGGTTCGAAAGAGGTGCGGGTAGGATCTAATGATAATGTGGTGCGCCAAATGTGACAGCGGCGGGATGTCGCTGCTAAAGCCCAATGAGTTTCAGCTGTGGGCTCATGCGCAGAGTCACTCGTCGAGCTGGAGCCTGAGGTTGATGTGCACGATTGGGAGCCACCTATAAAGACATTATACGAGCCGTTTGAAAAAGGTGCTTGCGGACCTCGCCCGCTTGTTACGATCGTTTCCGTTGCCTCCGCTGGCCCCTCCCAAAGGACTCTCAACATCAAAGCCGAATTCGTCAAAGGAACGCTTGAAGAAAGTGGTGTTCAAGGGTAGTTCCACATACAACTGGTGATTGCAATTAGAGAACTTCATGGCTGAACGTTGAACATGGAAGTTGCTCACAGACCTGTATCTCCGTGAAACTCCGAGGCCTCCCAAACAAGCTAGACGTTTGCCTCATTGCCTGAACTTCACGCTCTCCGACTTGGCAATCCCGCTGCACGTTCCGGTGGCCACAATGTTAGTAGGCACTTGTAATTGTGACGGTATGCAACCTCACTGATTGGCTCTTCACGACTTATTATTATCATGACTTGACAGTTCAAGCCACTCCCTTTCATCTAATGCAGCTTTCAAAGGAGGGCGTGAAGGCCACAACCAGCTTACAAGATGCTACATCAAAGGGTCTTTGACTGCTTTATTCGGGCACAATGGTGTCTCAACTATAAGTATGTGAAACAACACTACTCCCACCTAACTACCAGCGTCATTTCAGCACGAGCAGAATCTATGGATGGTACAAGTCTTCCACATCACCCTGACATGGCTCAGAAATCGATGAAATCCCTGACAGATACCAACGGAAATGGTGAAGCCTCCGCCTTCAGCAGTGTCACAGTCCGGGACGCTGCTTATGCACGTATTCGGGCAAAAATTGCTTCATGCGAAGCGGGAGTACGTGCATGGAAGCGACGCCACAACGAGCTGAGCATCGCCTCTCGCCTTCCGTCGGAACTTCTCGCTATAGTCTTCAAATACACGGTGGTACTGTCCCAGCGCGGAACGCTTGACTGGATCCACGTGTCTCACGTGTGTTCCGACTGGAGGCGCTTTGCATTAGATTACCCCAGTCTCTGGAGTGATATACCCTTCGATTGCCCAAAATGGGCCGAGGAGATGTTAGCGCGTTCCAAAAAAGCCCCTTTGACGATGGCGATCACATTCAAGGATTACCACCAAGTGGCACTCCGAAGGACTTCAGCTATCAGTATCGCCATGACACAATTATCGCGTGTCAGGGAACTTGCGCTCGTCCACCGTAACGACGGGTCCCTGGCCGATTCGAAACGATTGTATGAGAAATTCATGGAGTCCATCCGACTCCTTGATTCTCCCCTACCCGTATTGGAGACTCTAGTTATATCCTTCACCACCAAAGACGACAGAAATCAGCTGCCAGAATTTGAAAGGTTTTTCACTGGGGGATCTGCACGATTGACCTGCCTTCGGCTGTCGGGATGCGGTTTGACTTGGCAAGCCGGGCCAATCTTCACTTCCCTCAGATCACTCGAAGTCCGTAACATTCCGAATGCATCGAGGCAGCCATTGGAACAGTTCATTTCTGCACTTCGTAACATGCCTGGTCTCGAAACTCTCCTGTTTTCCTCCGAATTCTCTCCGACCATCGGGGCTCACATCGCTCCTGCGAAAATGGTAACTTTGCCATGCCTTCGTCAGATCACCATCGAAACAAATATTCACGACTGTGTTCTCTTGCTGGAACGCATTAGCTATCCCGACATTGCTTGCGTCCGGATCGCAGCTAGCACTGTTATGTGCAGAGACGATTCGGAGGACCTACGTGTGGCCAGGACATTAGCCGAGACTCTCGCGAAAAGAGCGCAAGTCGCAGGACCGACTCGCTCCCTTGCAGTTCATGACCAACGTGTCATGATTTACACGGCACCTGGGGTCTTTCCTTCGCCATCACCTGGGGCGACCGCCTACAATCCGCCAGTTCCCCAGCTTGACTTCGCCCTGGTCCACGCTCAAACCACGCAGGCGCAGGCCTCTGCAATTACGATGGACATCCTTCGACCACTTTCATTGCGATATATGCAGTCGTTGAAAGTAGATACAGAAGACGCCCTACTCCCCAACATTGTTTGGAATAACCATTTTGGTGACCTCAGTGAACTCGAGAGCCTGCATATCTCGACTGATGACCACGATGGTTTCCTGGCTGCTCTCTCTAGCGGCACATCGGCCGCGCGCGAGAAATCCGACCAGAATGGCAGTCTGAAGTTTAAGGCGCTACGAAACCTCAAGATCCAAGGTTGGATCCTTGACGAAAATCATGGTTCCAGCGGGTACGGGAAGACATGTATCGAGAGCCTCAAAGATTGTCTGAATGCGAGGCAGAAGGAAGGGATGCCTTTATCCGAGTTGGAATTGAAGGAATGTTATCACGTCGAGGAGGACGACGTGGAGGAATTGGAGAAGATTGTCGAAGTGCTTGAATGGGATGGGGAGTCCATGACCACTTCCAGCGATGAGGAGGAACTAGAGGGATCTTCCAGCGACGAGGACGACGACGAGTGCGACAGGTACTACGGCAGGGGCTACGGCAGGGGCTACGGCAGATATCGTTACTAACTGCCAGTGTCATAACTATCTCATCATTTAAGTTTGACTCCGTCCTTCTGTACTGCATTTCGCTTTCTCACGAAACTTGGCGCACTCACTTCGATGCGCTGGGAGGTTGGGCGTTAAAACGTTGTGCGTTGAAGATGCAAGACATTGGAAGTTGTCAAATTTTTTTTTTGGAAAGGTATATATTTAGGGGTGATAGTATATGTAGAGTCAACTCGTTAGCTATGATTAGCCATTGCGCCCGTCAATAGAAAAAACCCAAGAATTAGTTCAACCTGAAGATGCGACGGAAGGCGCGGGAGAGATGCATCGAGGTCCAGTAGTAAAGACACTATCGCCAACTCAGTCAGTAAAATATCACAGAAACAATCAGAACGAAAAGGCTCACCCCAATGAAGCGCACCATGGCGAGGCCAAAAGTGCAGTAGAGCAGGATGGTGAAGTACATGTTCCGCTTGATAGACATATCATTCAACCACTTCTTGATGAACTCGCCAGTGATGTTCTTCGACTCGATGTTGAGCCACCCATTGATGTTCTCGATCGCAATCGCGAGTGCGGCGTTGCTGAGCATCCACGACGCGACGAGGCGAGTACGGAAGGTCTTATTCTCGTCGTCCATAGTTGGCTTCTCGCGGCTCGTGTCCGCTTCCTCCTTCGTAAGAGCACGCGTCACGGTCTCCTGGAAGGCGGCATTGATGTCCTCCTGCGTGTTCATTGTGTCCTCGACGACGGGTGCATCAGAACCATTGGACTTGGACTTGAGCGACGGCAGCGCCTCGTTCTTGTCACTGCCCTTTGTGCCCCAGGAAACGTCGTGCAGGTTGCAGAAGGCGTAGACGTTGAGGACGTTGATGAAGCTGGGAGCGAGCAAGAGGTACTGGAAGAACGAGTGGAACATATGGGCGGGATCGAGCTGATGAGGGGTGATTAGCTTGGGTGCACGACACAGACAAGTCAGGGCGACTCACGAAGAGGCACGATGCGATGAAGTAAATTCCTGTAGAAGAACTGATAAGTGACCAAGATACTGGGGAAGAGGGGCTATATATACCGAACGTCGCAATCATTGCTGCCATCAACGGACCGAGAGGAGGCGAGAGGAAGGTCTGCACGAAGCCTTGGTGCTTGGCCAGGGCCGCGGGAATCGCCTTGAACGACAGGGCGGTAAGCCAGAACGAGCAGATAAGCAGGTAGAGGGAGAGGAAGGCGTAAACCCTACGAAAAACGGGTGATTAGATATGTAAACCTGGCTGGACGACGCAGCCAACGCACCATAGTGTAACTGAGTATGCCGTCCGTTCACCTTTCGGCCTGTTTCCCAAAGCCAAGACAAATTGAAGAGCCAGGAAGACGAGATATATCCATTTCAAAGCCTGATTTATCCAGTGAATCACAGAGATATTTCCACCGATAACGATTCCCTGACTGGGGAGGAGATCGATGATGATACTGAAGGTGAGCCACAAGTTTGCCAGGGAGAACCAGGTGAAGAAGAGTTGGACCGCATTGAACTACATGATTCATTAGCAACAATCCGTGGCAAAGGGGGACGACTACGTACCAAAGCCTGGATGTGGAGGAAGAACATCCTGATAATGTTATGGTTGGACTGATAGATCCGGTAGAAGTTGACAAGGGAGTAAACCGAGGCCGCGAAAGAACCGTTGAGCCAGCGGCGGCGCTGTCCGATGAGCTCGGCTGCGCTTTCCGGGACGTCAGTCTCAGCCTTGCTGGGCTTCACGTAGGTGAGGGTCCATCGTTCGCCTTTCTTTGCAACAAGCTCGAAGCAGAGAATTCGGTCCTCAGCTGGAAGAATCGTGAGGTAAGCATGGGCCGTACTAAATTAATTGCAAGACGACGTACCCAAGAACATGTTCTTGGTGAAGATAGACATGCCGTTAATGCCCTTGTCGCCGAGACGCTCGGCCAAGGAGTGGTCGCCGTGGAAGTACTGCTCAAGCGGGCGGCCTTGAATGGCGCTGCAAGAAAACGAAAAAGAGTAAGTCTTTGCGATTTTTTTGAGCCGCGGGGAGCGCATACCGGTAGCGGTAGGCACTGAAAGCACCGGGCAAAACGGAAACATAGCCGAAGCTGCTTTCGAGGGGTTTGTCTACATTTCTTCCATTAGCGCCCGAACTAAAATTATGGTTAAGCTGGGCATATACCGAGAATGTTGGACATCTTGTACTCGAAGTTCTGCGCCGCAACGAGGGGGTTCAGGAGCTTCTTGCCGCCCTTTAACATCGCGTGGATTTCGCCACAGCAGCCACCAAGGTTACGATCGTTGTTGAAAGCTTCCCAGAGATAATAGATTGACTTGTATCCCGGTCGTGTACCAGCATCAATCAGGACACATATCTCGGGCTGTAAAGAAAAAACCGTGAGTGGAAGGGGGGGGAAAAACGAGAATTGGGGGGCGTTACGTTGAGCATTCGTCCCACCGCGTTGAACAGCCAACGGTGAGAGTTGATCTTCTTCTGGTTTTTTGCCTTGACGATGAGAATGATTTGGACGGGAACCAAGTTGGAGTTGGTGGGGTCATCGGCCTGGGGAAGGACCAGCTGAGGCTTGTGGTCGACAGAAAGTTGGGTAGTGTACTAAGAATGGAAAATGAATCAGGAACTGAACAAGATGACGAGAAGCAAAATGACACACCTCAAAGATATGAGCAACCGTGTCCTTTCCATCGACCTGCTTCTTCATGATGCCATCCTGGTAAACGCCGACCGTAGCCAGAATATCCAGGACGCTCTTGTCCATCTGCTCCAGCCCATCTACAACGAGCGCGACAGTGATCTTCTGCCAGTTCGGGAGGCCTTCCTCCGCGTCCTTGCGCCAGAATTTCGACTGCTTCGTCTTGCAGATATCGCGGATGTTCTGCATAACGCCGTGGAGTGTGCGCGCGTATAGGGTCTTGTCCTCGTTGTAAGAGGTCACAGCAATGAGGATCTCCGTCTCCCGGTTGTACATCTGGGTTCGCAGAGAGTAACCGTTGGCTGCTGTGAAGTCGTCCGGGTCGCAGGTCGCAGCGGTGTAGCGCATGTGCCTAAAAACCATATAAGTAACCAAACCTATATTATGGCGCATAACGAGAGGAACACTCACGAGAACTCCGTTGTGTTGGTGGCAGCGTACATCGGCTCGATAGCATTCTTGACAGCCGTCGGGACAGGATACTCCGCGATGAAGTTACCCTTGGTGAGCTTGACCTTCCGCACAATACCACGCTTCACTGCCTGCCTTTGCCTCCGCCTCCAGCGCGAGTCGAGAGAAGCGACCGACATCCGCGAGTCGTTCGAGCCGTTGTTCCACATGTACGGGGAGTTGGGCTGGAACGGTGTGTTGGGCAGGTTGAAAGGCGAAGCTGAGGCCGGAATCGGGTAGAGATTCGGGTCGATTGCCTTGGGGCTGGCGCAAATAGTCGCATTTTAGTATTATAATGCGTATAGAGCGCCCAGCGCTGGGTGGAACAACGAAAAACTCACCGGTTAGGATGCTTGAAGCCGTCCAGACCTGGGGGGGCAAGGTGTTCTATCACATCGACATATAAATATTTACTGGGACACTGTAGAATAAATATAGCAAACGCACGTTCATGACTGTCGAGCGAATCGACACTATCGTTAGGTCCGCCAGGGAAGTAGACTCGTTGGGGCCCCTCCGTCGTATGGTGGTACTCAGATGAGTAAGAGACGACTGATTCGACGGAAGACTGCGGTGTGTGTTTGGGGGCCATGGCAGCGCAGCTGCGAAAAAGAACGTCCAGCGAACGGGGTGTGTGAACACGGTGGGGGGCTTCAAGCTCCTTGAGCAGCCGAAACGCCGGATCTTCCACATAAAAGCATATCGCAGACGGGGTTGGAAACCAAACACAGCCCCTTGCATCTACAGAATTTGATGGATCAGAGATTGATCAAAGATGGACTTTCCCATCATCTTTTTTCGCGATTTCCGACGTTTCAGAAGTGTTCAGAACCTTTCAGAACGTTTGCGATCCGAGTCCTGGAGCTCTGGAGAGCGGTGAGGGGGCAGGCAATAATGATTAATGAGGCCTTGCCTTGAGGCATGCTGAGCAATACTTAGGCATCGTGCCTGAGGTCAAGCGCCGAGGATCATCCATCAAAGGTGCATTCCTTGAATCCCATTTCCCAGTCTAGAGAGCGCGCTCCCTGGTCGATGTGAGGACGAGGAGGCTCAAGCAAGTACTTATGAGCGCCTGAGGTTTGAGGGACGAAACGAGTTTGGGCAGCGTGCAGCGCCGTTCCACCAAATCAAGGGGATCATCGGTGTTGTCAAGTGACCGTGTGTGACCCATAAGACAGCGTGACCTTGGGTCGGCAACGCAATTCATTCTATCGTCTGCGATGCACATTCGAGTCAAGATGTAAGGAGAAGTGCAGCAAGCCTCTGCGTTAGCATAACAATGCCGATCTGAAGAAGTTGAATTATTGATGGTTTGAGGACGTTGTGAAAATGGAGGCGCTAGCAACATGAGGAAGCACGGTTACAAATCTGGTCCATTGGACTGAAAGGTCTGCCATCGATCGATATTCAGGAGGTTGATGGATAGGCTTTGGATAGGCTAGTAAAATAAGGGGACTATGGGAGGCTGAGTCACAGAGACAGCAGCTCCTCTGAGATGGAAGATAAAGTGCCTTGGGGGGAAAAACGGAAATACTGCGTCTGTGGAAAGGATCATGAGGAAACCTGAACATAGATGGTTCGTCCACTACATACTCACATTTAGCTCCATGTCAACGTAAGTACGACAAGCGCCGTGCCAAAGGCATGGGTCGTAACTCGTGATAGACGAGGGCGGCACTTCGAATGCGGTGTGGGTCGGTAAAGCGGACCCGGCCGCATCATTTAGAACCGTCCGTAGATGGCCGCTGTGGCGTCTAACCCCAAAGTTCCTATGAATCAGAAGTATGCCAGGTGTTCTGCGCTCAAGGACAACGCCACAGACCCCAAAAAGCCATGTCCTAATGAAGCTGCAACAGCTCTAGTGCAACACCGCGGAAGGAACACAGCAGGCTTTCAGCGCCCCGGCGACGTAATCATACCAGATGCGGCATTACAGTAGACCCCACGTTGCGTTGAGGGCGCCATGCCCCTTTCGCTCTTGAACGCAGTAATAATCAGCCTTTTGCGCCAGGGGGCTGACCTGAACATAAGGAAAAATGGTTAGGAGAGTGGTCACGAGTGGGATTTTGCTTTTTGTTCAGCTGACGGGGTTTTTCATGGAACGGAGTAAAAGACCGCTCACTGCAGTGATCATTATATTACTCTGTGAGTACCATATCAGTATAATCGTGGATATATGTAAGGCAAGATACCGACTCGTTCACAACGAAAGGGTCCAGTAGGGCGAGCACCAAAAAGCCATCCCGTGCAATGCAGGGCAGCAATGGGCCAGTGCCACAAGCCACTGACGTCGTAAAAATTCCTTTACCACCGCATTCTGCGCGTAAATACTAGAATATTCAAACACTAGAGATTCGGAAAGGCGAAACAGGCAAGAATCAATGTCAATGGTTTTAAAGACTCTTCGAACTCCGACGACACGACATCTGCGAGCGGGCCGACGTCCGACTTGCACCCGCTATTTTTAAACGTCAAAGTGATACTCGTTTCAAGGCCTCATTCCCAGCTCATTCCGGGGACTCGAGAGTGGGAGCGGTTGATCATAATACAACTAGTGGTTACAGTTTATCTCGTCAACCAAGTTGGATAAAGTCGGTAACTTGCCCTTCCTTGCGAGTGAGAAGTAAACACCATCACAACGGGAGGCGACACACAAGCAAGGACAGAATCGCGAAGAACATGCGACTCGGGACAATGATCGGTACACTTTCAACCAACTTTCAACTGCCGAGTTTCTCCTCTTGAGTCCACCGGCCAACAGACAACGTTACCAGCGGTGACAGGCTGTCAGGTTAGCTAGCAGAAGCAGAATTTGTGATTAGCATACTTGGGCCTTGCTCCTTGAGGTTTGAGATATCCTGAACATGATTGCTCGACAACATCGCGATTACGATTTCCTCCGAATTACCCTCTCCGCCAGCACCTCTAACGCACTCTTCGCCTCGCTCTCAGGGAGCTGCTGCAGCACCTCCTTCGCCTTATCGGCATACCGCTGTGCGAGCTCGCGTGTCCGTTGGAGGGCTGAGGAACGAGCAACAAAGTCCCGGGCCTGTAGACGAGACGTGAGGCATTGTCAGTAAGTAAAGACGAAGATTGATCAAAGGAAGATCGAAAGGAAAGGACGCTTTACCTTCTCCACATCGCCCGGTCCCTCAAACTTGCGCCGTATCAACGTGCCCATGTCGGGATGCTCCTCCCATGCGTACAGCGCCGGGCCCGTCGTGAGCCCCAACTGCAGATCCGCGCCCCCGGGCTTGCCGAGCGCCGCCGAGGCAGAGTCATAGTCCAAAATGTCGTCCACAAGCTGTCAGACATGAAAATTAAGATCAAAGAAAGGAATGAACAGAAGAGTGGGCCTACCTGGAACGCAATCCCCAGATTCCGCCCATACGCATACGCAATCTCCCGCCATATATCGCCCTCCTTGCACCCGCCCAGTGTGACCGCCGCACGCGCGCCCTTCGCCATCAGGCTAGCCGTCTTCAGATACGTCTTCTGCAGGTAAATGCTCCATGCATCCTGAATATGCGTCATATGAGCCACCTCCTCTCCCCTCCCCTCTGTCTGCACTTCCTCCGCCTTCGCCCCGCCCATCTGCGTCTCCACAGCCTTGGTCTGCAAAATCTCCCCTTCCACAAGGTTCGACAGCACGCTCGCAATTAGATCCGTCACCTCCGGGTCGCCGAGCCGCGAGAGCGCGCCCGATGCACGGCCCAGCACGAAGTTCCCGCCCAGGATCGAGAGCTTGTTCCCGAACGCCGCTGGGGCACTCGGCGAGCCCCTGCGTAAGGCAGACTCGTCGATCACGTCGTCGTGCAGTAGCGAGGCGGTGTGCATCATCTCCACGATCTGTGCGAGCCGTGTCTGTGTTGGAAGGATGTAGGTCGGGGAGTACAGTCCGGGTATCGACGGTTTATGGTGTTGTGGGGGTTTGGGTGCGGCCGGTCGGTGTGGGGTAAGTGGTCGCAGGGCAAAGGTGGAGTTGAAGGGCGCGGTGTTGGTGGGCATACTGGGGTTCCAGTCGTTCAGGACATCAGGCCGTGTTAATGGCCAATCGAGCTCTTCCGCACCTCCGCCTGCACCTTTTTTCTGTGCCTCCCACAACTTTTGGTCCCAGCATTTCCCGAGGCCGTTCGTTGCGCGTGAGAAGAGGAGGATGATGATGGGTCGGATCTGCTTGGAAGGATGTAGGAAGTAGTAGCGCGTTATCTGGCTGAGACGTGGGTGGCCGGAGTCGAGAAGGGAGAGGAGGGACTGCCGAAGCTCGGAGAGCTGGGGGGCGAGGAGTGTGAAGGGGTCGGGACGTGGATGTTGGGTGGAAACATAAGAACTTGGGGGTTCCGTTAGATGGGCAGTAGTGCTGTATTTTTGTGGCTGGGGGCTTCTATGTATTATGCGGATACGGGTGAGCGAGGAAGGACATCGACGCATAACGTAGTGCGGCGAGAGTCTGTGCAAGACAGCTGGAATATACGGTAAACACACGAAAGAAAAGTGAATATGAAAGGTAGTAGACGGACCTCTAGCAGGTGAAGCTGTCACGAAGACTTCGACACGGGTGTTTTATCGGGATATGCTACCTCGTGGCAGATCCGGATAAGAGACTAGACAGCCTAGTTGTGGATAGGGCTTTCGACTCCTGCACCATGTAAAAAGATAAGTACAAAGAACTAAGTACTGCAAGCAAAATCGCACAACTTACCTGGTCTTGACTTGTGATCAAGAAACAGCTGGGATGTGAGCAGACAACCTATTCTTTGACCTTG
This sequence comes from Lyophyllum semitale, assembly GCA_018851285.1. NCBI lineage: Eukaryota > Fungi > Basidiomycota > Agaricomycetes > Agaricales > Lyophyllaceae > Lyophyllum > Lyophyllum semitale. Next base: position 8,049 of record JABCKH010007795.1, on the reverse strand, counting down.
TTCTCTATAAACGTTGGGATGCAGTAATGAGACTCACAGACGTTATACGACGCCCCGGGCGATGGGAGCAGGAGGACAAGGGATAGTAAGTGTATTCCCGATCATGTGATCGTACCGGTTAAAAGTTCTAATAATAGAAGTTCAAGTTCAACACCATCACTAGCGTTCCTTTGACAATGACCACCTCCAGCGCGTTTCCGTTGCATGAATCTTGTTGGCCTATCCCGCCTGCTGAATGAGATGAGTTGTTCAACCACTGCAGTCGCGTCCGACTTATGCTAGTACCTGGACGGCCTTCTTTCTCGATGTGCCCCACCATACTTTATACGCGTTATTTTTCTACCTCCCCAGAACCCTGTCCCGTTCGTTCACCACCCTTCTCGTGTCCACGGTTTAAACCACCATTTACAGGTACCAGTGTTTGATTTATACGCGGATGCTATCGGGTAACGTCATCCCACATACCATGGAGGAATGCTAAAATTCACGATTTATACCCTCTCGATGTTTGTTAGGCTGTTCATGGGGCGAATGGACATACCCAAGTTGTTTATCCACCCGTGACTGTCCTGGGGTTATGAATTCTTCCGGCGCTTAAAGCTGTGTAGAAGTTCCTTTTCGGTCTGCCTCATGGTTAGAGCGCCTAAATACTCTGTCAAAAGCCTTCGAAGCCTTCCACAGCGTTTCTGAGTATCTCCCTTGCAATGGCCTATCACCCAGCCCTTGGTCTACTACGAGCCCTCCTCCGTTGCGTTCCTTTCCGGCACCTTGTTCGATATTGTCGCCACCTCCTGGTGATTGTATGGCGCTCTTTACGCAAATGTGCATCTTCCGGTGCAGATCACAGCCTTTGCTCACCACCACAGACACCCCACCCTGGACATCTAACGGGGAGCATTACCCCGGAATGCTTTGGGCTAGTGGAGCCAGGGAGAGATGTGTCGTGTCTTGAAGGGCATGGCGCGGCCCATTCAATCCCTTATGCAGCTTCAGAAGCATCCGAAACCTTATCAATCGATATCGCTCTGCAAGTTCTGCCACCGTCAGAGTCCGCCGTCTCCGAATATGAGGGGTTGGCACCCTCCATCTACGGCGCTTCTTCCCTCCAGGGGGACTCGACCACCTTGGCGGACAGGCCCGAACACAACATGGCCCGGCAGATTTATCTGTCACAGCCATCCCTGAACGGCTCCTGCATCTCCGTAGTGCTCCCTGCTGCGCCCACCCTTCAACATGAAAGCACCGTAGCGCAGTTGGGAAACCCAGGTGCCTTGAGTTCATCTGATGAGATCTCGCGGTTCATCTACCCCATGATGCCCTCGAAAATTCCCAGATACGAAAGAGGGCGGACGATGTAAGCGATATCCGCACCTTAGTTGCTCGCCGAGTGCTAATTCGACTACAGCGAACCCAAAGAAGCCACATTTAACCTACCCCCTGCACAGAAGTCATTTTCGCTGTGAGTCCCCTGCCAGTTTTGCGTAACAGAATCCGCCTGACGCCAGGTGCAGCGACGGTATACCAAAGGGATGGATTCAACTCACCCAGCCCGAAGGCCAGCCCTATTTTTATCACCCGCAGAAAGTGCGGCATCCCACTTTCTCTTCATAATCCCATCTCATATGATGCAACTCAGAGAATTATCACTGAGGAGTGGATTTGCGACTCGAACCAGATGACGGCCCTTGATAGCTTCATTGCTCAAATCGACGACTTCACACGATCTAAGAATCTGTACCAGCCCGATGATACGGACCTCGTGCTCGAATACAGCGAAGTGGCAGGCGAAGCCTGGTGTGGCTATTATTATGTCTGCCACTCGACGCGGAGCCTGTTTTGGCTGGAGAAGTATGACATAAGTGGCTTCTTGAACCAAGTCCGGGGTGAACTTCACCCGACACATATAAGTAGGAGTACTTGACCATCATGCTCCTGTTCTGGACTGAACTATTCCGCGTGTTTTTAGAAGCTTATCTGGAGTATCAGTATTGGTAAGTACAACAGTCGTCCTAGTCAATCGGTGTCCTGAGGCGCCAGGCAGGGTCCATTGGGATCTCTTCCCGAACGTCAATAAACCCACGATCGAGCTCTTCCATATGGCAGCAAACACCATCGCAGACGCTCGAACAGGTACATACAAGTTGTCCGCTTTCCCATCGGATACTTGAATGACTGATCCAACGGCGTACGCGTAGACGTGCTGACAAGTGGTCAGTCCACCGTCAACCACACGATGGAAACTCTGAAGGAAATGGCCGCTATTGTGGAGGGCGCTGCGAGTACGTCAACTGAATAGCGTTATTTTTTGCCATACTGATATTACCCAGGACGGATGAAACATGCCCCTTCGACTGTCCCGTCAACGACCTGGTGCATCGGTATGCTCATGACATATGCTCTCCGTCAACTATTGCTAAAGTTAACACACAGGAAGGTTTATGGCAATGCTGAGTACGTTCCGCCCCCTGGCCCCCCTCCTAGTAGCTTGCAGTCAAATAACATCTACCTCACAGCGCACGACCAGTTCTTGAATTTTCACGGACAATATGGCGCGCGTCTCAACCAATCGCAATCCATCCACGGCAACAAACCACCCGAGCGGTCATGGCTCATAACATTCCTTTCTCCACTGCTCTTTTGCGCACCAGATGCACATTTGAAGGCGATGGAAGACCTTTGGGTTGATAGGCTCACTCTCAAACCCCGTTGGGCAGAATTGTTTGCCAAACTTAATGTCCAGTGGGGTGAACACATCGTTCATGTGCGTTATTAGTGACTTTTGTGCCGAAACCACTTCTTATATCATGACTGAAAAGGCCTCCATTCTACTCACCGCGAGCGTCACCTTCCTCGCCACCCCATCAGTTGACCCTTCGAACGGCGCATCTAAGGTTATCCCAACTCGCTCTCCTCCCCAGATCGCAGGCTATTTGGCTGTTGTGACCAGCTTCGGCAGTATGATGCTTGCGCTGTTACTTGTTCGGCAACACAAGACTAGAGAGTGCAGTTCGATCATGGAACTCGTGAGTTCATGCCCTTGGCCCTCGGTAGTCATTTCTGAAATCAGCGATGTGGTTAGCACACCTTTCTGCGGAAACGGCATCGCAGGACGCGTGGCCTCGAGACGCTGGCCATCATGTACAGCCTCCCCTTTGCACTGCTAATGTGGGGGTGAGCATCTTCTTCTCGTCATGTAGCTCAAGCTGCTAAATACAAATCATTCCTGACGACAGATTGGTCACATTCTTCGTGGCGTTTATCCTCATGTGCCTTGATATATCAACAGCATTGCCACGCGCCGTCGTCGGGCTGGCCACCGTTTCGGTGTGTACACTCATCGGTTGGTGCATCTGGATGGCATGGGAGGAAACGGACTTCCATTGGTGGGAGTGGTTAAAGGCGAAGATGACGTGGACCACGGGGGGCGGTGGGAGCAATACTAACACTGGGACTGGTGTGCTGAGATGGACAGGATGGGTGAGGGGTTGGCGTGTGGGTACGCGGTTCTGTCTTTGGAGAAAGCGGAAGGTCATCAGCCAACCTTTCAGCTCATAACAATGGCAGCGTTCCTTGAGATTGACTGTCGATCTCCGTTATAAAATTAGTCTGCTAAATCTCGTTCATGTCTCGTAGTCGTGATCTGAAATTTCTACTTTCAGTTAGTATGGATGCTTCGTGTATCTATTCTAATTTCTAAAGGCTGGCGCTAAATGGGCGTCAATGGTGTTGGCTCTGGTGATTGCTCCTGAATTGCTGATCTCATGACTACGAACGACGTGCAGTTGTAAGCCTTGGAATTAGACTTGTTGTCCTACTGGACGTCAACTTCAACAGAGCTCAGATCTCCATATCATTTAGTAAGTCAATACAGTCATAATAAAAATTTGCAACTACTACATAAAACTAACTAAACATCTTTCGAAGTAATCCATCAGACAAACGCTCAACTCGCTGGCAAGGCCCCGGACAGTTCTTGCGAGCGTATCCGAAAGCCACACCAAACGTCCTCGAGGCCCTACATGAAGCAGAGCCTTGTTCTCGGTATAACGAGTGAGCGCGAAGGTCATCGAGTGGATATAAAGGATGCGGCATTTGTAAAAATGCGAGACTCGGTCAGTTTCTATAAAATAGATCCTGATGAGTATGTTCTGAGGAAACAGGGTTGTCGGCGACGGGCTTTTATAGTCGATGGATGGTCTGTGCGCTGAGCACGTGAACTGAAAATTTTCTGCCGGGCCGGGGAAGTTTGTGGCTGGAAGCAAGCCACCGTATGCGTTAGCTCCAAGATCTATTCAATGGATCTCATCTACATATGCACAGTCCGACAGTGACAGCCAGCATAACATCAAACAGACTTATGAGGTGGACGGCGGTGCGTGCGATATTTATGATCTAATCTAATCGCAACTTCCCTCCTTAATGGAAAATCGCGATGAGTTGCTGCATACTGGTATGAAACAGGAGGGGAGCATCCAGAGAACATGTAGCGGACAAATACGGAAGCTGGTATAATGCAGGCCATTTCTGCCACAAGGTTTGCACGTAGACGAATAGCTAGGTGGCGCCTTGCTCCGTGGGCGGGATCCAAGTTGGAAGAAATAACAGCCACCACGCTAGAAGGATACGTAGTCACTAGCGACCAGATGACGTTGAAAACAGCGTCTTACATGCCTCAGAATGGGGGGTGGCCCGAGCGGCTCCGTATGGGGAACGCAGCGAGACCGAAGGTGCCATCTACGTTAATTTCAGGTAGGGCAGAATGGGTCATAATACCCCACGTATTTCCATGCCCACGGGATGAATCTTTGTTGTATGGAGTTGAATTGGCAGAGCAGAGTGGCCATTTGGCTCCCATCATCGTGATGTCGAAAGGAAAGATTGTAAGTTACCCCGGGTCAGTATGTCCGACCGATTCTTTCCTAGACCATGCGAAATTTAAATTCAAGAAGCGTGGAGGACAGGCTGACCGGATGCAATGAGGCTTGAGGGGATATCGATCACATTCCTGCCTAGCACGAGATGGTTACGCGAACGTCTTTTGCGCGCGATGGAAAACTGCTTCAAATAATTCGTTAGACGTAGCCTCTATAAACCAGCCGTTACTTATGGAAAAACTGCACAAGCCGCTTCAGAGGAAAGGAATGGTACGGAGCTGGATGCCTTGTGTTTGAAACACAACCAAGCAACCTTCTCTTCACGGCGTCGTCGACTCAATGACCCTAAGCATCGCCCACAGTGAGCTCGAATACTTACTTTCAGGTCTATGACACGTACTGCTAGTTTGATATATCTTGACATAGCCTATCACAAGACAACCGTGGTTTACTCTGGTCTGCAATGACAGTCAGTTCAAGCCTTGCGCAGACCGTTTACTAACCTCCGAAGTCAACGCATGCCCAACTGTTGCCATCTTGTCTCAGTATTTACCAGCGGACCGGCGTGCATGGTACACGCCAAATAGTACTGGCGCTATCTTGGTTACATGGAGCTACCGTCGGCCGCTCAGTAATCTTTGTGTCAGTGCCCGAGGCCAACCCCGAGTTATTCACAAGTTATTCAACAAAATGTGCTTCTCCAGGCAACTGAAAGCGGGGATATACGTGCCCATGTTACCTGTTGGCTTGGTACACTTTCCGGACGGCCGAATCCTCACGTTTGAAGTAGTTGGACACTCGGGGTATGGCCCAAGAGCCATCGAGCTTCCTTACTAGGCTTTTGACAGCGCCGCCCATGATCAAGACGTCGGCTGACAGACAAGTTGCATCACAGCTATTCATGGTGCGTTTAGGTAAGTCTTGCTTCCAATCGAGAATCTCGGATCACCTGGTACCTACCAAGGACGGAAAGTTGCATATAAACCAGCAGCGCTTTATGCCCGTTCTTCAAAACTTTCATCCCTCTTCGTCTTCGACTCAATCTACAACTGTACCATGTCTGGAAAGCTTGTTTTGGTGCGTTTGGTCGTTTCATTTGATCGCGTCGAGCTTCACTAAAGATCCTCATTTCTTCTAGGTTACTGGTATCACCGGCTTCATCGCTGGACAGGTCGCCAACTCTTTTTTGGCTGCAGGATACCGAGTTCGAGGGTTGGTAGCTCTTCCTTTAGCTAGCAGACTTTGTGCTGACAGGAACTTTGTGTAGAACAACGCGGGGTGCTAAGGCTAAGCACCTAAAGGACACCGTCAAGGTCGAAGGACTGGAGTTCATCCAAGTTGACGATATCGCGACGGATGATTTGACTGAGGCTCTTAAGGGTATGTTTTTGGCTGAACGGCCCAGTTACCTTTAATCCTCATCCATTCACTTAGGCGTCCACGCTGTCATTCACGTCGCTTCTCCTCTTCCCGGACGCACATCCGTGAAAGACACCCTGGACGTACGTACAGTCTGCCAGTACTGGTAACACTCGATTTGACTTTCTTTATAGAGTGCTATCAGCGGCACTCGCAACATCCTCGAGGCCACTGTCAAGGCTGGCATTGAGAAAATGGTTATCACCAGCTCTTTCGGTGCCATCATGGATCGTACGTCTATAGCAGTTCGGTATACTTTTCTGACTGCTGACATGGTCCATATTCGCATAGCCTCACTCCGCCCAGGATTTTCTGGACAAACCTTCACAGGCGCCGACTGGGGTGTTGTCTCCAGGGAAGAAGCCGAGAAGAACGCTGATCCTGGCTACGTCTACTTCTCCTCCAAGATTCTGGCTGAAAAGGCTATCTGGGAATTCGCCAAGAATCATCCCAAACTCGATATCGCCACCAGTGCGTAACACATTCTCTCAGTCACATCCCGTCTTAATCTATTTAATCTAGTCCTCCCCGGCTTCGTCTTCGGCCCCTACGCCGATCACTACCCTCCTCCTACCGCTGCTCAGCTCGGCACCAACGGCTACATCTACCAGATCGTCACTGGCAAAGTAATCCCGCCATGGCCTCCCTTCTTCGTTGACGTCCGCGATGTCGCCAAGGCACACGTCCTGGCACTCAACATCCCGCCCAAACCCCTCGAGCAGAAGCGCTACATAGCCAACGCCGGCAACCTCACCTGGCGGGAGGCTGTTGCCCACCTTAACAAGGTGCGCCCCGAGGTCAAAACCGCTGCGGTGGAGGCGTTCGCTGAGCTCCCCGGCCCTGCGGCGACGCTCGACACCAAGCGCACTGATGAGGATCTCAACTTTGGAGAGTGGATCACGCCGGAGGACACTTTCGTGGCTGCGGTAGACGCCCTTGTTGCTCTCGAGAAGACCTGGGCTGCGTAAGTCACCTTTAGATGGAGGGGTGATGAGCTCGAGGGTGTGTGATACGAAATCAATCTCCTTGCATTGTATTTGTACAAGACATTCATGTAGACACCACTAAAACTTTTCATGACATGGCATTCCCATCCATCTGGAAATTGACACTTCCTCAGTAGCACGTGGTAGGGCCGCGTAGGGTTGTAGTCCGGGAGCCACGTACCCCCCTACTGAGGTCCCAGGTAGGTCCCTGTCCCTACGTATTCGCCGTAGTCTGGTAGGACCATAGTCAAAAAGTCCTACTGAGTCCTAATGTTCCATATCTGGGAAAAGCGGCGGGAGCATTTTAGGACGTCTATTGGTATCTATATGTCTCGAAAGATGAGCAATATAAGTCCTGCTATGTGTATGTATGCTAGGAGATATGGGGAGGAGGGGGAGGTGTGAAAAAATCGAATTTTGGCATTTTCGGAAGGAATAAAGACCTAGAAAAATATACTGTGAACTAGAATACTCACTATGGACATACTGGAGTCGTTGAAAAAAGGTCCGATGGGTATATGTGTTAAAATGAGCGGGTCTGCAGCGCTCACTCGGGATAGCAGTTGACCCTCGCAATCGCGCGAGGTGTTTGCATTACATACGAATGATTAAATACATGCAGAGTACAATAAGGAATGGAAATGGAAAGGGCCGAAACAAAAGGAAATGGTAGGTGAACGAAGGAATACAGATTCGGATTGGTAGATGGGCTGCGGCGGATATCATGGGCCACAAGAATGTAGAAACTCGGGGTTACCGACGTTGCGGTG